>CAUYQV010131020.1:0-11932 GCA_963574575.1 Galagoides demidoff
CACAGGAGTTTTGATCTGCTCCATTTCTGACCTGGGTCTGTTCACTCCTCCTTAGGAAAGCTGGTGATCCCCTGCTCTTGGGAGATCACCATACTGATACCGAACTTAGTACAGAAACCCAATCAGCATAGTGCACTACAGCTCAGAGCTCAGGGAACTCAAGTGATCCTTCTGCATCAGCCTTGCAATAGCTTGGACCACGGGCATGTGCTACCACATCTGGCATGAAACTAGTTTTTAAATTTATTCAAATGTACTCTCCTAAGGCAGTATAAAGTCCTCTGGAATTATACTGAAACTATTCTGGCCTCACAATTTGCTTCTTCAAAGAATGACCTCATCATAGATCTTAGAAATGGGTCAGATCATTGGGGATAGGAATACCCTATTCAAACATTTAAAAATTTGTATTCATCATTAAGAAATATGTGATCTAGGGATCACATCAAGCCAAAAAACTTCTGCACAACAACAACAACAACAACAAAAAATAACAAAATGAAGAGACACCTCACAGAATGGGAGAAAATATTTGCAAACTACTATTCTGATAAGGGATTTAAAACCAAAATATATAAGGAACTCCAACAACCCAGTAAGAAAAAAATCAAATAATCCAATTAAAAAATGGCCAGAGGATGTGAACAGATATTGCTCAAAAGAAGACATACAAATGGCCAATAGGTATATGAAAAAATACTCAACATTATTAGAGAAATGCAAATCAAAACTATGTGAGATATTGCCTCATCTCAGTTAAAAAGGCTTTTGTCAAAAAGATAAGCAATACTGTTGAGGATATGGAGATGGGGAATCCTCATACACTGTTGGTGGGCGTGTAAATTACTGAAATCACTATGGAGAACAACGTGGAGGGTCCTCAAAAAACTAAAAATAGAACTACCATATGACCCAGTAACCCCACTGCCGGGGATAAATTCAAAAAATGGGAATTCAGTATATCAAAAAGATATCCATATCCCCATGTTTATTATAGCACTATTCATAATAGTCAAGATAAGGAATCAACCTAAGCATCCATCAACAAATGAATGGATATAGAAATTGTAGCACATATACATAGTAAAAAATAATGAAATTCTGCCATTTGAAGCAACATGGATGGAACTAGAAAACATTATGTTAAATAAAATAAACCAAGCACAGAGAGACAAATCTCACAAGTTCTTATTCATATGAGTTCTAATGGTCATTCCAGAAAAACAATTCTAAAATTGCTTTGAAGGGTGGACTAAGTGCTGGTGTCAGTGCATAGCTTCCCAAGGGGAGTACTTCACAGGTGTCTATAGTGATATTCAGCAATAAGGCATGTAGCACTTTTTCTAGGATGAATTTATGAACTTAGTTGTCCAACATCATATGTAGGAGCTAAATTTTAAAACAATGGATTTCATGGAGACAGAGAGTAGAATGATGGTTACCAGAAGCTGGGAAGGATCTGAGAGGGGAGGATAAAGTGGAGATGGTTAATGGGTACAAAAATATAGTTAGACAGAATGAACAATATTTGACAGTACAAACTTGTTGACTATAATGAACAAGAAGTTATAGTATACTCTCAAATTACTAAAAAGTAAAATTAGAATGATCCTAACTCAAAGTTAAATGTCTATGGTGATGGATACCCACCCAGTTACCTTGCTTTGATTAATTCACATTTAATGCCTGTATCAAAACATCACATACACCCTATAAAGATATACAACTTGCTTTAAGTTTTTTTATTAAAAAATTTAAGTTTTAATTTTTTTATTTAAAAATTTAAAACCTAAGAATACCACATCAAAATAAAGTACCTTAAGTCCTTCCTTCTGCAGATCTTGAGCAAGTTCACTGCAAAGTTCCTGGCACAAGCTATATTGTTCTTCTGCTTTATTTATCTCACTGAATGTCCTACAAAAACAAGGATGATGTACAAAGTAAATTATAATTCAGAATAATTTGGGAATGATTTAGTACATTTGCACAGCTTAGCATTGTTATATTTTCTGAAGTACAAAATAGTTTTCAGATGAACTGTAATATAATTAAGCAAAAATATCTAAGATTTACATAAATCATGCGAAGGAGCAACTTTATGCTCTTGCTCTAGGATATTAAAAAAAATTATTAAAATCACCAATAGATAATGGTAATTGCCCCCAGAACTTAAAACACATTTGTGTTTATGTGTATTATATAGATATGAAAGTATAGATGAGAACATCAGTCCAATTTCTGCATATAGACTTTCTGGATGGGAAATGCTTTTAAGGAAATTTAAAGGTTTGGTTCATGCCACCTAGACAGAGCTGTCTAATAGGTAACTAAAAATGGAGGGCTGGTAAGATTAAAGATATTTTGAATTCATGTGCAAGAATGTTGAAAGAAGTTTATATGTGATGTTAACATAAAAGAAGATGACACTAAGAAGAGACCAGAGTGATGAGTACAAAACCCTCAGCAAGTAACTTCTAAGTAAAGAGTTCCCCTCCTCCAATATCCCAGCTACTCATTTCTCTGCTCTAGTGGCAATGGCTTCTTATGAATTCCTCCAGAAACATTCCACACAAAGATAAGCAAACATTTGCCTTTCATTTTGTATAGGTACATTGTTATGCATCTTACTTTTCTCAATTATCTGGATGAGAGTTCCTTATGTGCAAATAATTTCCTCAGTTTTATATGGCAGCATAATACTTAGAAAATAAGATCATTTAACCAATTCTCTATCTATGGATATTAAAGTCATTTTCAATATTTTGCTGTCATAAAAATATGCAATGAATAAACTTGTATTTGTGTAAAATGACATGATTACATCTGTGGAATGAATTGCTAAAAAAAGAATTATGGGATCAAAGTATACATATATCTTTTATGTGCTTTTAACAGATGTTGCCAAATTTCTTGCCTTCTGTGGTAGGCCAAAGACTGGTCCCAAAGATGTCGATATCCTAATTCTTGCAATCTTTGAACCAAGTGCCTCACATGGTAAAAGGGACTTTGCATAAAATCATGAGGAAGTATCCAGGTACACCCATCATAAGCCTGAGGGTCGTTATGAGAAGGAGGCAAGAGAGTCAGAGAAGAGAAGATGCTGAAGCCCCAAGTCAAGGAATGCCGGTGGCCTCTATTTTTTGTAAAATAATGGATTTTTTTGGATAATGCTCTACTATCTAAAGGTAGAGCCTCTAGAGCCCTACCAACATCTCAATTTTAGGACTTCTAACCTTCAAAATGAAGAGAGAATAAATGTTTTGTTTTAAGCCACTAGATTTGCAATAATTGGTTAAAAAAGGAGTAAGAAACTAATACACCCCTCTCTAGAATTTGTACCAATTTCAATCCCACAGTCTTGCTAATAGAGTATATTATAATCTTTACCAACCAATGAGAAGAGTTATTTCAGAGAACTTTCAATCTGTATTTAATTATAAATGAGCATGGGAATATTTTCACTTGTTTTGAGGGCCATTTATGTTTTCTTTTCTGTTAACAAATTAAATCTTTGTTCATATTTTCTATTGATTTACTAGCCCCTTTTTTTTGGACTATAAGAATTATTTACATATACATTAGAGAAGGTAGCTCTTTGCATGCAGTATGAATTTTAATCTCCCTCCCCTTAATGCCATACCAAATTTGATGTTCTCATGCAAGTTCTGAAAAAGCAAAGGAGAGTTCCCAGAAAGAAGTAGAGAATATACTCCTGTATATCTAGTAATATTCTTAATAACAAAAGACAAATGGAAGAAAATTTTGTTAAGATAATACTATCTCATTTTTGGAATTCTTTTTCTCTCTTTGATTGCTTTTATTTAAATCGAAGCCTAAATAAGCAATTTTTATCAAAGCCATTTATTGTGTTATCTTGTGAAAGTCATTCAGTTTTCTAACCATAGTTAAAATATATGAAATATGAATACAACTTTGTACTAGGTCAGTGTTTCTTAAATGTCTCCACTGAGAATATAGCAACTGAGAATGATAAAGCATTGTATTGGGGTATTTACTTCAGACAGGAAAACAGCTGAAAATTGTTATTGTGATTTGCAAATAATATTTTCCTAAAAATCAATTTAAAGATTATTTTGAAACAACATTAAATATGAGCAATTAATAATCAATAAAAGATTACCTCTCAACGCTCATACTTTTTCTCTCTCCATCCCTTGAAATGAAAAAAAGAAAAAGAAGTCCTTATTGTCTTTCTCAAAGAAGACTGAGTTCCTTAGTTAGCCAAGAGGATTTAACATGTCAATTACCCTTTAGATATCTCATTTTTTAATTTTTTTAGATCTTATTTTTTTAATTAAAATTTTCACCATGAAAAATAGTGACTTTTTAAATCTAAAAATAAGACTATCACCAGAGAACATCTATATCTATTAAAAACAACAAATTTGAAAATAGGTAGATATTATAAATTCCTTCTATGAAAAGCCTGAGTATCAAAATTCACAACCTAAAAAAAACCCCACAACCTATAAAAACCAGTAGTGGGGGCTGGGTGTGGTGGCTCATGCCTATAATCCTAGCACTCGGAGAAGCCAAGGCAGGTCTATTGCCTGAGCTCAGGAGTTCAAGACCAGCCTGAGCCAGAGTGAGACCCCATCCCTAAAAATAGCCCAGTGCTGTGGTAGGCACTTGTAGTCCCAGTTCTTCGAGAGGCTGAGGCAGGAGGATGGCTTGAGCCCAAGAGTCCGAGGTTGCTGTGAGCTATGACACCACAGCTCTGCGGGAGGGGAGTTACAAAGTGAGATTCTGTCTCCAAAAAAAAATAATAGGAGGGTAGTTGTGTAACAGTTTGCATTTATAGAATATAATTAGGTTTTAAATAATATGATAACAATTATCTAGTTTCTGACCTAGTATATTAACTTTTTTCTTCTATCAGCTATTCTTTATTCATTTATACCACTTTATAGAACCTCAATCAGTATTCGGTACACAGCAATAGGATGAAGATTGAAAAATCTGAACCAACAAGTTTGGCTGGATTTTAGCTGCTCTGATAGGACTTCAAACTGAAAAGTTGAAATGACATGCAAATTATTCATTTTCCAAATATTTAGTGATCTTAAGACTCAAGCACTGTTCTAGAACTTGGAGATACAATAATGAACAACATGGACCAAGTATCTGCCCTTAAGAAATTTATATCGCAGTGGAGGGAGACAGATAAACAAATACAGAAGTAAATATGGAATATGGTAGAAATCTTCAGTTTTAAAAACAAAGCAGAGTAGAAGAATAGAGAATATAGATAGGGAAGGCAGGTTTGCTCTTTTCACTTAAAAGCCTTACCTGCATCTCATCATAGGTTAATATATGCTATTTCATATCAGAACTATATTGCTTTTCAGCATTATGGAAATATAAAGAGGATACTTTTTTGATTAAAGTTTTATTCCTATTATCTTCAAATACTAGGTTATTTATAGTGCTGTGATATCTTTGTCTTTCATTATGTCCACTTAAGATCTAACTATGGACTCAAAAGAATGATGAGCAGGAAGAAATGAGAAAAGCAATATAATAAGCCTTACAATCTCTGTAAGATCTAGCAGGCTTAATTGGTTAATCAATTTTATATGCATCCTCAGTGATTTTTGTTATTGTATTTTAGTTTAAGTACAAGAATATAAAAGAGTTACTTGAGGGCAGGCCAAGAGGATGATGACAAATTGTAAAAATATTGCCTAATGCTGACTTCTATGATTCCCATTCTTTTAAAATTCCCTTCTTTTCACCTACCCCAACTATGATTCCTCTTTTTAAGACCTGGATGAAACAGTAGCAGGGAATAAAACCTTTCCTCTACCTGGTTCCTTCTTCTCTTGGCTTTTGTATGGCAGGCTCTTTCAGGTCCCTGCCTCTGGATGACTGCCCTTTACTCTCACACTTAACACCAAGTCATTTTCTGTGCTTTTGCTTTATTTTCATTTATTTATTTTCTATCTCTCACACTAGTCTGTAAACTCCATAAAGGCAGGACTTTGTTCTATTCAATGTATCCCCAGTGCCTAGAACAGTGCCCAGCACAAAGTAAGGTACTCAGTATTGAATGAATGAATCATTTACAAATCTGGAAAAGAAAACAAATGTAGTTAGTTCATTCAGGCTTTCAAAGAATCACTAAATCTCTTTGCTTAAAGGGTGAAATATCGAATATGACCTATCTTTCTTTCCTCAACAACCTGATGACTAGAATTTCCCTTATGTTCTGAACAAAGAACAAGGCAGGGACAGAAAAGAAAGTAGCCATCATTCATTCCTCTTGTTCTTCTTATCCAACAGCTAAAGCCAACAACCCAGGAGTGATTCTTTATTCTTGTTTTTCTTTTCTCCCACATCCAATCTGTTGACTCTAATTCAAATATTGTATTCTGAATTAAATTAGTCTACAAGAATTTTAAAACTATTATCAATATAGCATCATTTCATGGTTAAAACTGGTATTTCAGCAAATGATAAAGAAAAAGCAGAACAAATATACATATAGATACCTTGCCAGGTATGTTGAACCTAATCCCAGGGAGATACGAAGGAAATAATGCCAAGATGTTTCATGAAAAAGGAGAGAAAGCAATGCCCTCTGTTGGTAGAGCTCTGTGCAAGTAATAATTCCAAGAGCCTTTAACATTTTCTCCGTAACTTTTCCTACTCCAGAAACCTAAAAAAGAATCAATATTTATCATTAATAGATTTTTACAGGAAGGTAAGAATTCAGATTAAACTTGCATTACCTTTTATAATGAATAAAAGGGTATGAATAATGTGACTTTCTTCACAAGTCATATAAGGAAATTGCTTTACCTTTTTTTTTTTTTTTGAGACAGAGTCTCACTTTGTCACCCTTGGTAGAGTGTCATGGCATCCCAGGTCATTGCAACCTCCAACTCTTGGGTTCGAGAGATCTTCTTGCCTCAACTCTTTCATTTTTAGTAGAGAAGAGCTCTCACTCTTGCTTGAGCTGGTCTCGAACTCCTGAGCTCAAGTAATCTTCTGAGCTTAAGCTATCCACTGACTTCAGCCTCCCAGAGTAGCTCCCCAGTGAGCCACCATGCCCTACCCACTTTAATTATTTTTTGATCACATTTCCTAAACTAGAGTTTCATGGAATTTGAAAAGGCATTAAGAAAGGAAAGCTTTGGTCATATAAACTTGGGAAATGGTGAGATAAACAAATTTACACTTGCTTTTACCCAGAGGCCAAGAAGCAATGAGATAAACACATTTAAATGAAACTTTTTAATGCAAGATTTATGAATACACACTGACCCACCAAGAGTGGTATATGCCAATGTTTTTTGACTCCAGAATATTTGTTAACAGAATGTCTAGTCATACCTTGAAAAACACACTATAAGACACTGCTTTATAGTCACACCTTATATAGTAGCAACTACTATAGCAACGAAAATAATTTTATGGTTGGGGTGGGTTACCACAACATGAGGAACTGCATTAAAGAGGTGCAGTATCAGGAAGGTTGAGAAACACTGTCCTAAAATATCATGTACTGTAATATATGAAGCATATGGTACAATTATTTAAAAAAAGTCTACAAGTATAGAAAAAGCTAAAAGCTCTAATAAAGAATTATAAAATATACCCTTTCTGGAAGCCCTGAAGGATACATTTACCATTTAAAAAACTGTAAAGTATTTTGGCTTTTTTGTCAAAAACAATTATAATTCTAAATCTCTTTGAAGTTTCATGCCTATTAATCTAGTAGCAATCTTGTAAAGTAAAGCAATATTTGAAATGACTCTTACAAATATTCTTTTTATTTCCCTTATCCTTGGCAGATCACTTGAAAGTCTATCATCTATTCCTTTCTTAAAAATTTCCAGCAGGGTGGCTCCTTGGCTCAGTGAGTAGGGCACCGGTCCTATATACCAAAGGTGGAGGGTTCAAACCCAACCCTGGCCAAAATTGCAACAAAAACAAAACAAACAAACAAAAATTTCCAGCAAACAAGCTCCTAAACTTTACTTTAAAGGTTTCATAGAAAGATTTTTTTCAAGCTCCAATTTAATCACCCATTATAGTTCCTGCTTGTTATCTATTATTTCAAAACTTGTCAGCAAAGAACAATTACTATCAGCCTAAACAATATCTCCTCAGAATTCAGAGAGCACATATAGATGATAAATTTTATATAAAATCTCACCTTTCTAATGGGTAAGTCCTTGATAAAGTCCATCACAGCTTCTCTGTTGGGAAGAATTTGGTATTGTCCATTTGGCTTATGCTTATCACTGCATATTTTTGCTAACATTGTATTTGGAGCAATGCCTTAAAAGAAAAACTCTGATAACTCAAAGAAGTTGATATATATGATTTTTAAACATGCAATGGTGAAACAGAAAAAAATAATAAGTGAAAAAAATCTGAAATGATATCTAATGCTATTTTTAAAATATTTGATTACCATCCATATCCCTAGGGGCTGCTATGGTTATAGAAAAAGAAATTCTATTAGTTTATGTGGAAGCAGAAATTACTAACATTTAATTCACCACAGTATTTTAAAGCCTAAGAGTAGTTTCTGAGCTGAGTAATAATAAGTGTTATTATTGGTTTATTCACTACCTTTAGTAGGAATTCAGGACTGTTTTATAGTGGTTTTACATCTACTCTCAGAAAAGATTCAGAATATAATTTAGGATGAATGTTTATTCTTTGCAAAGGTTTTTTGCATCGATTATCCATGTAATGAATAAAACCATAGATTCTAGGTTATAGTATATTTAAAATAAGGATAATTTCCTCATTCTTTTTATGTTACTTACAAAGCAAATTACTGTTTTTCAGAAAGGTGACTTTATAATCTATAGGAATCTCAATGATTAAGATAATTCGAAATAGGTCTATTAAAATATATTTTTAAACAGTTAATTTCAATTTTTATAATATATACATCTTCCTAAAATTTATTATTCATTATTATGCTTCGGTATGGAAAGAAAAGATTAAATTAACATAATATGGCTTTTATAAGACAATTCAAGGTCCTCATAATGGACATCAGCTATTACACTAAGACAAAGTGATGCTCTCAGGGATTACTGACATATATAAACCCATTTTTCATTTTACCAGATGGTCCTAGACTGCTACATTGCTAACTGGTGTTTCTTTTGTCTCCTATCTTGTGGCCATCTGGGTTCTCTCCTGCAATATAATCTTGGACAGGCCTGAAGTTTCCCAAGGAAAAACTAATAATCAAGTATTATATGCAAAATCAATTAAAATATATTTCAAAGAGGATAGCTACATAAGATTTATGATAGTTTTTTCTTCTGGCTCATATGCTTGTCTGCATAATTCCAATTCATCTAAATTCATAGCTATTCTAAATAGGTGAAGTTGTAAAAGGCTGAATCAAAGAATGGATAAGTAAAATATTGTATAATTTATAATCAGAAACTACAAATATTACACCTGTATTAGCCAGTAGCAAAATTATAATCATAGTGGCCATGCATATCCTTTTATATACCTGCACTGGCTGTCAGTTTTGTTTTTTGCTCGATTCTGAAACGAATTTCCTTTACCGCTTCCTCAGCCGATGTTCCAAAAACAACCGAGTTTTGGAGTATTTGAGGATTATTTTGTTCTTCAAAGTTCACTTGGAAAGGATTTCCTGAGGGCTGCAAATCAGGAAGACTATCTTCAAAAAGCAGTGGAGAGACGGATCGTTCATGCTCATTCAGTTTATTAACTTTATTTCCTGGTTTATCTAAATTATAAAGGAACAGTAACTCGTCTTCATTTTAAGAGGTACATACTTCATAAGTTTGTTTTCCTTACCTTATTTCTGAAGACAAAGCTGTTTAGTTTATAGCAACAAGATCAGAAATGCTATCACTTATCATTTATATTTTGTAACTGTTTAACAAAGAGAACACTGATTACAAGTTTTTCTTAAAAAGAGTACCTATTTCCTCAGTATCATATTAAAAGGAAATATCCTATGCAAAACTCAATGATTTTTGTATCTAAATTAATAGAAACTCAGAATTAGGTTTCAATTCATATTATTTTTTTCTTAAACAAAGAGTTTTTTCTTTTGTTCTTCTTTAGGAAACAAAAGAACTGTCTTAAATTATAATTTTCTTACAGCAGGAACATTAATAGAGGGAAGAGGCATTAAATAATATAGAATAATCATACCTGAAAAAGAAGTTTTGTTTTTATATGTAAAACCTTAATTCTCCTTTATTCATAGAAGAAACCCCAAATGTTAAAATAATCTGAACTTTTCTTCTTTCAAATGCTGGTTTTAATTTCGACTTCCTTGTTTATAAAGTATCATTTTCACTCATGGCACATTTGCAATAAATAGAAACTACCTCTTGGCTCGGTGCCTTCAGCTCAAGCGGCTAAGGCTCCAGACACATACACCAGAGCTGGTGGGTTCTAATACACCCCAGGCCTGCCAAACAACAATGACCTCTACAACAAAAAAATAGCCGGCCATTGTGGCTGGTGCCATAGTCCCAGCCACTTGGGAGGCTGAGGCAAGAGAATTGCTTAAGCCTAGGATTGGAGGTTACTGTGAGCTGTGATGCCACAGCACTCTACCTACGGTGAAAGCTTGAGGCTCTGTCTCAAAAAAAAAAAGGAAACTACCTCTGAAAGTTATGCTTCTTTAAGCATACAAATTCCTAAGATCTGATTGGATCAACCACAGTCCAAACTTAAGGAAAAGAACCCTAATTATCATCAATAGGCTGTGAACTATTATCATTAAAAAGTAAAGTAAAATATCAACCTAGTTATTGCCTCATTTTATTTGCATTTGTCATAAATGAACTAGAAAATACACTTAAATTATACTGATACTAAAAATGTCCGAATGAACAAATCCATTAAAGATTATTTTCTGGGGGTGGCATCTACGGCTCAGTGAGTAGAGTGCTGGCCCCATATACTGAGGGTGGCAGGTTCAAACTGGGCCCCAGACAAACTGCAACCAAAAATAGCCAGGCACTGTGGTGGGCGCCTTAGTCCCAGCAACTCGGGAGGTTGAGGCAAGAGAATCGTCTAAGCCCAAGAGCTGGAGGTTGCTGTGAGCTGTGACTCCACAGAACTCTACCGAGGGTGACAAAGTGAGACTCTGTCTCTAAAAAAAAATAAATAAAATTATAATAAACAGAAGATTATTTTCTGGGCTTAATGTAGGAGAATACAATATGTTTATAATAATTAAGACATTTCATAATTTTATTACATATAAATGTTTTCTAAATTAAGAAACACAGAAGCAAAAATTAAATTTCTAGTTTCAAGACGCATGAGTGCATTCCACTTGAAAAATGAACTTGGATATTTAGGAAAGTTTGCTAAAGATAATGTAAATAATATGACAAATATTTGGTTAGTTTAGAAATTTAAAGTATGAGACTGGTGTGGTGGCTCATGCATGTCATCCTAGCACTTTGGCCAAGGTGGGAGGATCACTTGAGGTCAGGAGTTCGAGATCAGCCTGAGCAAGAGCCAGACCCCCCATCTTACTAAAAATAGAAAAATTAGCCAGGAGTTATGGCATGTGCTAGAAGTTCCAACTACATGGGAGGCTATGGCAGGAGTCTGAGGTTGCAGTGAGTTATAATGATGCCCCTATACCCCAGTCTGGGCAACAGAGCAAGATTCTGTCTTAAAAAAAAAATCAAACAGCTCGGAGCCTGTGGCTCAATCAGCTAAGGCACCAGCCACATACACCCAAGGTGGGGGGTTCGAATCCCCAGCCCGGGCCGCCAAACAACAATGATAACTGCAACCAAAAAATGGCTGGGCGTTGTGGCGGGCACCTGTGGTCCCAGCTACTTGGGAGGCTGAGGCAGGAGACTCGCTTGAGCCCAGGAGTTGGAGGTGGCTATGAGCTGTGATGCCATGGCACTCTATCCAGGGGGAT
>CAUYQV010131025.1:0-11165 GCA_963574575.1 Galagoides demidoff
CTCCAACTCCTGGGCTCAAGCGAGTCTCCTGCCTCCACCTCCCAAGTAGCTGGGACCATAGGCGCCCGCCACAATGCCCGGCCATTTTTTGGTTGCAGCCATCATTGTTGTTTGGTGGGCCTGGGCTGGGGATTCGAACCCACCATCTTAGGTGTACGTGGATATACACAACACAGAATTTACCGTTTTAAACATTTTTAAGTATACAGTTCAGTGGTATTAAGTACATTCACAGTGTTGTGCAACTATTAGCACTCTCCATTTCTAGAACTTTTTCATTATCTCAAACAAACTCTTACCCATTAGACAATAAGTTTGTTCCTCCATTCTACCAACCCTAATAATCTCTATTCTACTTTCTCTCTTTACGAATTTGACTAGTCTAGTTTCCTCATAGGTGGAATCATACAGCCTTATCCTTTGTGTGGCTTCACTCAGTGTAATATTTTCAAAGTTCATCCATGTTTTAATGTGTATCAGAATTTTCTTTTTAAGGCTGAATAATATTTCATTGTATGTGTAAGTTACATTTCATTGATGACATTAAAATATAAATTACTTTTAGTTTTTTTTTAAGAATTGTAAAATGTCCATAACACCATTTTATGTAACATTCTATTGATGAATATTTGGGTTTCTGTCTTTGTTATTGTGAATAATGCTGCTACAGGCATGGATGTACAAATACCTTTTCAAGTCTCTGCTTTCAGTCTTACGGTTATATATCCACAATATATGGAATTGCCGACCATATAGTAATTTTATGTTTAATTTTTTGAGGAACCACCATACCATTTTCCACAACAGCTGCTCCATTTTACTTCTTTTTTTTTTTTTTTGAGACACAGTGCACTGGCATCAGCCTAGCTCATAGCAGCCTTAAACTCCTGGGACTTAAGAGATCCTCCTTTCTCAGCCTCCAGAGTATCTGAGACTACAGGTGCCTGCCACAATGCTTGGCCAGTTTTCTCTAATTTTAGTAGAGGTGGGGTCTAGCGCTTGATTCCACTCAGGCTGGTCTCAAACTCCTGAACTCAAGGGATCCATCAGCTCTGTAATTCCCAGAGCGCTAGAATTACAGGTGTGAGCCACCACGGCTAGCCTGCCATTTTACATTTCAACCACCTATGCACAAGGGTCCTAGTTTTTCCACATCCTTGCCTATAATTTTTTTTTACTTTGTTTGATAATAACCATTCTAATGGGCATGAACTAGTATCTCAGTGTGTTTTTGATTTGCATTTCCCTAAAGGTTAATGATGGGCATCTTTTCGTGTGCTTATTAAACTTTTGTATATCTTATTTGGAGAATTATGTATTCTAGTCTGTTTCTCATTTTGAATTAATCTTTTTCTGAAAGCCTAACATTTCTGCAAATGAATGAAATACCGATTTTTTTTTTTTTTTGAGACAAAGCCTCAAGCTATCCCCCTGGGTAGAGTGCTATGGCATCACAGCTCAACAGCAACTCCAACTCCTGGGCTCAAATGAGTCTCCTGCCTCAGCCTCCCAAGTAGCTGGGACCACATCCGCCCACAATAATGCCTGGCTATTTTTTGGTTACAGCCATCATTGTTGTTTTGGTGGGCCCAGGCTGGATTCGAACCCACCACCTTAGGTGTATGTGGCTGGCGCCTTAGCCACTTGAGCCCCAGGCACCGAGCCGAAATACCAATTTTTTGTTAGAAATAGTGAATTTGCTTTACAGATGGAGAGTCATTATATAGGAAGAATTTGAGACCAATTGAATTTAACAGAATTTATTTTATTATTAACTTTTTGAGATAGTCTTATTTTGTCACCCTTGATAGAGTGGTATGGCCTCATAGCTCACAGCAACCTCATACTCTTGGGCTCAAGTGATCCTCTTGTCTCAGCCTCCCCAGTACCTGGGACTACAGGTGCCCAACACAATGCTCTATTTTTTTTTTTTTTTGAGATGGAGTCTTACTTTGTCACCCCAGGTGGAGTGCCCTGGCTCATAGCTCACAGCAACCTCAGACTCCTGGACTTAAGCCATTCTCTTGCTTCATCCTCCCAAGTAGCTGGGACTACAGGCACCCACCACAACTCCTGGCAGTTTTTTAGAAATCAGGTGTCACTCTTTTGTTTAGGCTGGTCTCGAACCTGTGAACTCAGGCAATCTACCCGCCTCAGCCTCCCAAGTGCTAGGATTATAGGTGTGAACCACTGTGCCCAGTCCTAACACAGGGCTGTTCTTAGAGGCGAGGTCTCGCTCTGGCTCAGTCTGGTCTGGAAGCTGTGAGCTCAGGCATTCCACCCACTAGGATTACAGGTGTGAGCCGCAGTGCACGCCTGTGAGAAACATTTATTTATTTATCTATTTATTTAGAGACAGAGCCTCAAGTTGTCACCCTGGGTAGAGTGCTGTGGCATCACAATTCACAGCAACTTCCAACACCTGGGCTTAAGCGATTCTCTTGTCTCAGCCTCCCAAGTAGCTGGGACTATAGGTGCCCACCACAACATCCGGCTATTTGGTTGTAGTTGTCATTTTTGTTTGGCAGGCCCAGGCTGGATTCAAACTTGCCAGCTCTGGCATATGTGGCTGGTGCCTTAACTGCTTGAGCTACGGCGCCGAGCCTATGAGAAACATTTAGAAGGAAGATAAAACAGGTAAGGAGGCAGCTTTAGGCTAAACTGAATTTAACACAATGAAGAGGCTAATTTTATATCTGAAAAAGATTTTCACTTATTTAGGTAGGTCTATATGTCTCAACCAGACGTAAATCAGTACTAAGAACTTATTTCTGCCATATCTGTGTTACAAAGGTGCACCCATTAAATGAAGGTCATATTTTCATTAGTGAAGAAATTTTTCTGAAATTTATAATAATAAATTTTTTTTGAAACTTATAATAATAAATTTTATTATAAAATTTTCTGAATTTTATAATAAATAAATATTTTTTCCTGTATTTATAAAGTGTTTTAAAACATGACTTGGGGGGGTGTTCATTGGTAGAGATCAAAGAAGTATGGTATGGGGAAGCTGAGGTGGGTGGATTGCCTGAGCTCACAGGTTCGAGACTAGCATGAGCCAGAGCTAGACCTCATCTCTAAAAATAGTCTGGCATTGTGGCAGTCCCAGCTACTTGGGAGGCTGACACAAGAGAATTACTTGAGCCCAAGAGTTTGAGGTTGCTGTGAGCTGTGATGTCATGGCTCTATTGATGGTGACAAAGTGAGACTCGTTCTCAAACAAAGGAAGTATCATATGTTGTATGTTGGTACTTGATCATTGTCAGTGTTCCCAAGTTTGAGAGCTTTAAGGGCTTCCCCAGCAGAGGCAGTAGGTTAATATGTATGTAGTCAGCTTTGATTGGAAACGGAAATAATGAAGGATATTTGGCGTGGAATGTAATAAAGATTGTTTTAATGTACCAAGTCATTTCACATGGTATACTAAATAGTAATAATGGGATTATAAGAGTAACATGTTATCAGGTATTCATCAGATAACTTTTTTAGCTCTCAAGTGTCAGAGATACACTGAGGAACAAAAACACTAACAGTCCTGTGATCAGTGGTTTTATAATCATGTAAATTTAGTAGAAGTCATTGAACACTTGAAACTCAGAAATTTTATAGTATGTAAACAATACCTTAACTACCTGTTTCAAAAAATAAAAACCCGCTAGTGGACTTGACAGCGCTTATACTTTGTTGGTAGAAATAGCCATTATAAACACATAAATGAATAAAAATTTGTGAAGAATGTTTTGGGGGCTCGGTGCCTGTAGCTCAGTGGTTAGGGTGTTGGCCACATACACTGGGGCTGGCAGGTTCCAACCTGGCCTGGGCCTGTTAAACAACAATAACAACTGCAACAAGAAAATAGCTGGGCATTGTGGCAGGCGTCTGTAATTCCAGCTAATTGGGAGGCTGAAGCAAGAGAATCGCTTAAGCCCAAGAGGTTACTGTGAGCTGTGATGTTATAGCACTCTACTGAGGACAACATAATGAGACTCTTGTCTCAAAAAAAAGAATGTTTTGGGGCTAGGGAATGGTATGTCCTGAGAGAAATTTGTAGGTGAGATTGTTAGGTTGAGTGAGTTGGAGAAAGCCACTCCGTAGACTTGAGAACTGATGATGGGAAGGGGGAACCAGCATGTATAGATGTGGTAGACTGACAAGATAATTTAATGATACCTATGGGATTTCTCCTAGAGAAGGAAGTACTGCAAATCTTTCCTGTCAGGCTATTACCTAGCTTCTAGTGTATATTTTCTTTTCTTTCTCTATCAAGAGATTTTTGTCTCTTTGTTTTTAAACAGTTTCATAGAAATGTATGCCAAGTTTTTATTATTGCCCTATTCAGGAATAGAATAGGAATAGAATAGAAAATGTTCAGTTTGCCTAGCCTCAAAATCCTTTCTCTGGACTGGGTACAGTGGCTCATGCTTGTAATCCTAGCACTCTGGGAGGCTGAGGCGGGTGGATAGCTTGAGCTTCAGCCTGAGCAAAAGCAAGACCCTGCCTCTACTAAAAATAAAAAAACTGAGACAGGAGAATCACTTGATCCCAAGAGTTGAAGGTTGTTGTGAGCTATGATGCCGTGGCATTCTACCCAGCTACCCAGGATGACAGCTTGAGACACTGTCTCAAAAAATAAAAAAATTCTTTGTCTGCTTTTGGGAATCAAACTGCTGCTCTTTACCTTTTTTTTTTGAGGCTAAGTCTCAACTCCGTGGCCCTTGGTACAGTGCCCTGGCGTCACAGTTCATAGTAACCTCTAATTCTTGGGCTTAAGTGTTTCTCTTGTGTCAGCCTCCCAGGTAGCTGGGACTACAGGCACCTGCCACAATACCTGGCTATTTTTTGTTGCAGTTTTCAATGTTTAGTAGCTGGCCTGGGCCAGGTTCGAACCCATCAGTCTCAGTGCATGTGGCCACTGCTGTAAGTACTGTGCTACCGGCTCTGAGCCTACTGCTCTTTACTTTGAAAAGGAAAAGTGTCTGGTTTCATGTCTTACACCAACATTATACCAGTGTAATCCAACATTTCAGGAGGCTGAGTGGGAATATCACTTGAGGCCTGGAGTTTGAGAACAGCCTGGGAAATACAATGAGACCTTGTCTCTACAAAAAGTAAAAAATAATTAGCTGAGCCTTGGTGGTGCCTGCTTATATAGTCCCAGCTACTCTGGAGGCTGAGACAGAATAGCTTGAGCCTGGAGTTGGAGGGTGCAGTGCATTGTGAGTGTACCACTGTACTCCAGCCTGGGTGACAGAGTGAGATCCTTTTTTTTTTAAATTGAGATTAAGATGAGGGTTCAGAAGATTAGGTTACATTGTTTGCATTTGTTAGGAAGAGCCCAAGTTGTAGATGTGCCCCTTACCGAGGATGGGTGTCATATTACCCTTACATTGTGTGCCTGTTAGATGAGAGCACACCAGTCCTCCTCCCTCCTTGCCATCCTGTCTTTTAAAAGAAAAGTAAAATTGAAATGGAAAAGTAAAAATAAAACTGAAAACTAGTTGGTGATAGACATAGTAGGTGCTTAATATTATTTTGCCTTGGAATGAAGCAGAAGATGTACTTTATGGTTCTAATTTGGAACAAACACCAATCATATTGGATTAAAAGTTTGGAAAGGTAAAGGAGCTTGAATTTAGGATTATGTAAGTAAGAAAAAATAGGAGAAGCATGTATTATGATTGTAGAAACACTTTGAAACTATTACTCTCATAAAATGTTAAGATTTTGATTTTTTTGTATTGGGAAGAGGTATTCCTATATTGAATTATCTTTGACCAGGAACTGTAAAATATTCATAGTGCTTTATGAATTACCCTCAATGTGGCTTCATGTATTTCAGTGAAATTTTATTTACTTTTTTTTAGCTGTGTGTCGTCTTGTGTTCCTCAGTCTGGTCTCAAATTCCTGGCTTCAGGTGATCCTCCTGCTTCCACCCTCCAAAGTATTAGGATTACTGGTGTGAAGCTGGCCTTAGTCTTGTTTTTAAAAAACAAGCACTGATTATGATTCTTTACTAACATACTAGTAAATTTGAGTTACAGTGGCCTAGACCTACTATACCTACCCTCCAAAAAGAATGAAGTGTAATAAGATTTTCAGTTATCCAAAGGAGCAAAAAAAAAAAAAAAAAAAAGGGACAAAAGTTCTGATGTGTGGACCGTGTAGAACATAGATATTTCAAGAGATCATTCTTTGGGGAAGTTCTTTGAACTAGTCTTGGCGACTACATCCAGGTAACTCAGACTCTCCTTGACTTTTGAATTAGACTTGTGGCTGGTTTCTAAGTTAATATGTGAGTAAATATTTTGCTCTTGTAGTAGTCCCATTGTAAATGTCCTGGCTTCTTTGAGCTTAAATTAACTTTCCTTAGAAATTACAGTTAGATGCAATGACAAACTCTAGCATCACCATTTTTACAAATTCTGAAATTTTGGATGTTTGACTTGGGGCTCACAATATTTTGTTATTAATATACCTAAAAGAAGAATAGTGCCTGCCTTAAAGTAACTTGTGAGGTGCTTAAAAATATTCCATAAATGATAGTTGCTTTCCTATCTTAATTATCTTTCATTATTGCTAGAAGTAGATATGGCAGGCCATTTTTTTGTGTTTTATTTAATCACTTGAGATAGTCCTTTTAATCTTTCTAAAACTTTGTTAAAGCAAATATTTTCCCTCATTTCTTTATTCAATATTCATATATTTCAGAAAACTAAGGTATGTGCCAGGCATTTCCACAGCATTTGAGATACAAAGATGAAATGACAGGTCCTTTCTGCAGGAAGAATGGGGACCAAAGACCCCTTTCGTGGCAAGGGAAAGCACCCCTATGAAAAGAGGAAAATTAATTAAAAAGTAAGCTGAGTGAGTCGGAACAAAGAAAAGTTGGCTAGTTTACATCCTGCCTTTTCTGAAATTCCAGCCTGTTGGGGATATAGCTTACAAACACCAGTGCTAGGTCTGTGAGCACTCTGAAAAAGGGCCATAGAAGAGACTATGGCAAAGACCTAGAAAGATACATTAACTGGTCATTTCTTGCCTAGTAAACAGGCAAAGCAGATACCCCTTGTGGAGATTTGCATTTGCCTGGGGCAGAGATCAAGGGAGTAGCTTGAGCCCTGAGATATGGGCAGAAAACCTTACATCCCTTATCACAGAGGAAGATCCTCTGTGGTGGTGATGGGAGGAAAATTCCTCTCTCCCACCAATTCCTCAGAGGAGATTAATACCAGTGGCATTTTATTCCACAGGGAACTAGTGGAGTTTAACACCTCCCTAGAAATATGTGTGTGTGATCTCAAGCGGGAGGCTCTTCCAATACGAGGCTTAGATTTCAGATTTCTCAAGGCTACTCAGAGTCTTAAATAATAACACTAGGAGCTGATATGATCAATTAGAGAAACTGCTGGAGTCTTTGTTCCCTCCCTCATCTTACCCTCAGGGCAAATAGATTTTAATTAAAACAGAGTGGAGCAAACATTCTGGGCCATTGCTGGAATCCCACAAATGGGCAGTGTATCCCTGAGTTCCCACCTTTAATTCTATTCTGTGTCTCATGTCTCTTGTTGCTAACTTTATATATATTTTTTTTTAGAGATGGAGTCTTACTTTATCACCCTTGGTGGAGTGCTGTGGCGTCACAGCTCACAGCAACCTCCAATTCTTGGGCTTAGGTGATTCTCTTGCCTTAGCCTCCTGAGTAGCTGGGATTACAGGCACCCCCCCCCCCCATACCCGGCTGTTTTTTTGTTGCAGTTTGGCTGGGGTCAGGTTCGAACTACCTGCCCTTGGTATATGGGGCTGGCACCCTACCAGCTGAGCCACAGTTGCTGCCCTAACTTTTTATTTCTTAAATCTGCCCCTGCCAGTTCCACAGGTCTTAGCGGACCCTACCCTGGGGTGGGATGCTGACATTTTCTTTTGAGGATCATTTATTTCTTATGAGAGACTTGCTTTGAAATTTTGTGGGATAATTGCTAAAAAGGTAGACGTGCATATTAGAAGCTTAGGGGAAGTAGAAAGAACTGTCTCGTTCAGGATGTCAGGAAAGTCTTGACAAGGGAGATTGTGGAGTGATGATCAATAGAAGTTTGATGAAAAAGACAGAGTTGGTCATAGTGTTGGTGTCATATTGGTGGTTGGTTATAGTGTTGAGTTCTGTGTTCAGGGCTTCAAACCCAGAAAACAGTATGTGCGAAGTCTGGGAGATGGGAACTGTGAACTTCAGGTATTTAAGTGTTGCTGGAGAGTAGAGTTGGATGGAGGAGTGGCAGGAAAGGAGATTTTTTACTGGTAGTTGAAGTACTTGGAGCCATGCAAAGGAGCTTAGAGTTTATCTTGTGTAGCAGAGGTTCTTAAAACTTTGCATATGCATTATAGTCACCCAGAGAGCTTGTTAAATGTCTAGAGAGGCCCAGGCCAGGCTCTCATGGATGCTATATTTGGGTTGTGGCTTTACTGTCTATATATTGAACCCATCTGACTCCATCCCTAGGTCATTGTGATATACACTGAAGTTGGAGAAGTGCTTTTGGATTATTGGTCTCAAAAGTGAGAGTGTGTATGTGGGGGATATTAAAATTGATGTTTCCATTTTTTAATCTCTTAAAATGTTTTGTTTATTTGTGTTTCTTATGTTCATAATATGCATGTATGTTCATAGTATATTTTTACTGCTCTAGAAATGCACATACATGTATGAGGGGATGTGCTCATAATTTTTTTTCTCCCTGATCAGAAAACTTAGAGCCCAGAGCTTTAAGCGTGGAAAACAATCAAGGAGTTTTGTGCAGGAGCACATGGATTAGATTGTAGAATAAGGAGTTCAGTTAGGAAGATGTGATTTATTTAGGGTAGTGCCTGTGGCTCAAAGGAGGAGGGTGCCAGCCCCATATGCTGGGGGCAATGGGTTCAAACCCAGCCCTGGCCAAAAAAAGAAAAAGGAATGAATTTATGGGCGGCACCTGTGGCTCAGTGGGTAGGGCACCGGCCCTATATACCAAGGGTGTTGGGTTCAAACCTGACCCCAGCCAAACTGCAAGAAAAAATAGCCAGGCATTGTGGCAGGTGCCTGTAGTCCCAGCTACTCAGGAGGCTGAGGCAAGAGAATCTCCTAAGCCCAGGAGTTTGAGGTTGCTATGAGCTGTGATGTCACGGCATTCTACTGAGGGTGACAAAATGAGACTCTGTCTCTTAAAAAAAAGATACGATTTATTTAGTCACAAGGGATTTTATCCCCTTTTGTTACTTTGTTGCATTTGTTTGGTTTGAATGGCTTGACATCATAGTTGGAAGTTGATTGTGGCCATGAAATTCTTGAGGGTTTCTCAAAACTAGTGAGGCTGTTTAACCTAGAGATAATTTCTAGGTGTAACCAATTTTGTCTGAATATTTTGAATAAGAGGAATAATGAGCTATCTCTAGGTGAAATGCTTTACATTTAGTAGTTGCAATCTGTGAAATGAATGTGCTGTATCTAGTACCACAATTTGCCAACTTTAGTCTTTCAAAATATGCTCGGTTCCAGTGTTCATTGTAGTTTTGTGACATCACTACAGAGAATTGTTTCCTTGAGTAGTATATTAAAGTGCCCACAGACTAACAAATTCTTAGGCATAGGATTACTAATATTCTCACATTGTTGGTTTTGTTTTTTAGTTTAGAGAAATTACTGACCCTTTGAGTAATAGAGCCCTCTTTAATTAAAAACTTGCTAGTTCTGGGCAGCAGCTGTGGCTCAAAGGTGTAGGGCACCAGCCCCATATACCAGAGGTGGCGGGTTCAAACCCAGCCCCCGCCAAAAAAAAAGAACTTGCTAATTCTGAATTCTGTACTAGTTATACTTTGTATCTGATAAATTACTTAATGGTAAAGTCAATATGAATTTAATAATAGATTTAAATGACTTGGTGTTTTCTTTTTCTTTTTTTTCTTTTCTTTTTTTTTTTTTTTGAGATAGAGTCTCACTTTGTTGCCCTGGTATCATAGCTTACAGCAACCTCAAATCCCTTTGCCTCAGCCTCCTGAGTAGCTGGCACTATGGGTACTGGACACAACACCTGGCTAATTTTTCTATTTTCAGTAGAGACAGGGTCTCACTCTTACTCTGGGTAGTCTCGAACTCCTGAGCCCAAGCATTCCTCATACGTCAGCATACTAGAGTGCTGGGATTACAGTTGTGAGCCACCACACCCCACCTAGAAGATTTCTTTTAATCATATTTCAAGACCCTATTTCTATTCAGCCCTGCTATGCTATTCAGCACATTCAAAAGCTGCTAATTTTTCTATATATAGCTAAGTAAGACAATTAAAGTTGTATTGACAATTATAAAATTTGGGTATCAGTATAGAGTCTTCTCAAAGCAGTTTATCAAAACACTGTAATAGCAATAAGATTAGATCTGCAATATGCCAATAAAGTGGAGTCACTTTACAAAACAAGGAAGGGTATGGTAAGAGCAGCATCTGCCAAGATAAATGGTCATTTTCACCTAGAAAAAGTTTTACCCTCTGAGCTGGCCGTGGTGGCTCACCCCTCTAATCTTAGTACTCTGGGAAGCCAAGGCGGTGGATTGCCTGAGCTCATAGGTTCGAGACCAGACTGAGCAAGAACGAGACCCTGTCTCTAAAAACAGCCAAGTGTTGTGGTGATTGCTTGTAGTCCCAGCTGCTTGGGAAACTGAGGCAAGAAGATCATTTGAGCCCAAGAGTTTGAGGTTGCTATGAGCTGTGATGCCACAGCACTCTACCAAGGGTGACAAAGTGAGACTCTGTCTCAAAAAAAAAAAAATTTTCTACCTTCAAACGGAATACACAGAGCAACAAAACTCACTTTTACCTAAAATGCTTTGGCAAAACATGATACAATTCACATAGAAAGGTCGAAAAAGCTGTCTCATGAATTTGTATAGGTGGCTCGGCGCCTGTGGCTCAATCGGCTAAGGCGCCAGCCACATATACCTAAGGTGGCGGGTTCGAATCCCCAGCCCGGCCCACCAAACAAAAATGATGGCTGCAACCAAAAAATGGCCAGGCGTTGTGGCCGGCGCCTGTGGTCCCAGCTACTTGGGAGGCGGAGGCAGGAGACTCGCTTGAGCCCAGGAGTTGGAGGTTGCTGTGAGCTGTGATGCCATGGCACTCTACCCAGGGGGATAGCTTGAG
>CAUYQV010131027.1:0-31768 GCA_963574575.1 Galagoides demidoff
CCCCAGCCTCCTGAGTAGCTGGGACTATAAGCATATGCCACCACACCCAACTAATTTTTAGTATTTTTTGTAGTGGGGGGATCTCGCTTTGTTCCCTAGGCTGGTCTTGAACCTCTGTCCTCAAAGGATCCTCCTGCCTCAGCCTCCCTAAGTGTTGAGATCACAGACATGAGTCACTCTGCTCTGATGGTCTTCTGGTGGTGACTAGATCTCCAGGCCATAGTGACACTGCCAGCCTGGCTATAGGAGGACTCCTGCCTCTCCCAAGTGTTCCCAGGCAGAATCACACATTGACTCTGCTCTTCCGTGTCCCTGCTTCTCCAGAGCCCACATTGTGTCCTGGGGGTCACATTGCTCTGTTCATATCACTGTTCCACACTGTCCCTTGCAAGGCTCTGTCATAAGGAACCATGAGGTAAAGGAACTTTTGAAACTTCCCTTTTGGATAGTGACCATGCATAATTGTTTACAAAAAGTTTGAAAAACTACAACGAAGAAGCATGTTTAACTGTTTACCTCAGTGTTCCTCCTCTCTTTTTTTTAACCATAGAATGCCCCTCAATTTTTTTTTGGATACTTAATATCCTCAATATTATACTTGGTGGAAATTCTGCCCTAATTTCTTTCTCTTCTGTTAAGTTTGGCTAAAATAGAACCACCCTTCAGCTGCTAAGGTGGTGTGTAGCTTCTGATGAAAACAAAGGTCTCTCAACCTTTAATTCCAAGTCAGCACTTAATGGGACAGGCCACTGGCCTGACACTGGACACCATCTTTCCCTGACATTTACTGGTGTCACAGTACCTTATCCCAACAACCAGATTCCCTGTATCTTCCTTTTTGTGTTGTGAAATGATTTGAGTTGTTGGTAGGATAAAACCTAAGACAGAAAAATCAGTCCTTCAGAGTGGGGCAGGTACTTGGGGCTTAGGATGATAGGAGAGAAACCAGAGAAGAATTTATAGAGTAAAGGCAGCCTAGGACAGGAGAGGGGGAAAGTGGGCCTAATATAATGACAAGTAAACATTCTTTTTTTTTGGCCAGGTCTGGGTTTGAACCCAGCACCTCTGGCATATGGGGCTGGCACCCTACTCCTTTGAGCCACAGACACCGCCAACATGTTTGACTATTCTTTGTTTTTTTATTTGTTTGTTTATTTAGGACAGTGATTTTCAACTAGTGTACCATGGCACCCTGGTGTGCTGTGAAAAATTTTAAAGATCATTAATTAAATTATTTTTTAAAGAAATTTAAAGCACAGTAATTATATTCTTTTTTTTACTTTTTTTTTTTGATCAACATAATTTAAGTGTGTCATGGAAGTTTAACTATAGGTTCAAGTGTGCTGTGAGAAAAAAAAGATTGAAAAACACAGATTTAGGGGTTTGTTTTTGCTCTTATTACTTATGCCCTAGACCAGTGGTTCTCAACCTTCCTAATGCTGTGGCCCTTTATTTAATACAGTGCCTGTGGGTTGTGACCCACAGGTTGAGAACCGCTGCCCTGGACACATCTATAGCAACGGGCCGTGTGTGATGTTGCCATTTCAGAAACAAGACTTTGGCAGAAGGACTCCAGTAGCCTGCAGGAGTGGAGACGTTTGTGGACCCTGAGAATCAAGATGGCCAGAGCTGTGAGAACCTAGAGCAAAGGTGGGCTTTGCCACAAGGAGCACGGTGAGAAACAGGTAAGGGAAGAGAACAGACCCTGTGCATGGTAACCTTGAGGTTGACCTCCTGAATCATTGAGCCAGCGCTGTAGGGCTCCCTGAATCCTACTACAATGGAATAAGGGCTGACCCAGCATCTGAGGCAGGGCTGGGCCTGAAGTCGAGTTAATGGCTTCATCTAGGAGAATTAAAAATTTGCAGTGGCACAAAAAGACCATGATAATAAAGCTCACACCTCTTTCTAGAAAAGCTGCCAAAATCTTGTTTTCTTTCTGAGAGACATAATCTCAGTTTGTCCCTAGTACATAAAGGGGTCACCCTTCATTCTCCAAGGGGCTATCAGTTATCTGCCGCCACAATAACGCCACATAACAAACAACCACCAGACCTCAGTGACATTTCACAATACACATTCATCGCTTATGCTTATGGGATCAGCTGGGGTCATCTGGGCAGCTCTGCTGATCTTGGCAGGGCTCGTTGTAGGGCAGGAGCTGGCTAGCTATCAGCTGGTGAAGGCTGGCCTTGGCTGGGACAACTGGGACAATGAGATCTGTTCCCTGCAAGGCATCTTGAGGTCTAGACTGGAAACTGTCACCCTGTCACTTCTGCAACATTCTGTTGATAAGACAAGTTGCATGGATGAGCCCAGATCCAAATGGTGGGGACTCAGACTCCATCCACCCATTTAGTGAGAGAAACTGAGAAGTTATGTGGCACAAAACTAGGGGGAGAGGTGAAGAATTAACGAATATTATCACAGCGGTAATATCCCCAATGCCCTCTTGCCAGTCTACCCCCCATTTAAAAAAATTAAAGCCTTGGGGGGCACATGTGGCTCAAAGGAGTAGGGCGCCAGCCCCACATGCCAAAGGTGGCGGGTTCAAACCCAGCCCCTGGCCAAAAACTGCAAAAAAAAAAAAAAAAAAAATTAAAGCCTTCATTCTATAACTAGCGGTAAGATAAATGAGTGACAACCTGTGTGGCTGTAAAGTCTGTTATGCTTAGCCAGGGTGACTGTGAAATAAACAGTTTGCTTTAGAGGAAACATTCTGCCAGGTGGGGGTTCTTCCTGGCAGGTTCAAACCTGTCTGGGGAACTGGAGGGTAAAAACTGGTGCTTCTCCAGCACATACCCAATAAACGTCATCTATAATCTGAAAAACAGAATTATGTGAACTCTTCATTTCCGCATCTCAATTCTATGAGGTTGTCAGAGCTCTTAGAGAGATTACTATTTCCCCCAGAGGGTGTGAGAGGCTAAGGCACTCCCCAGGTTTACTTTGCAGAAAAGGTAGTACCCAGAAAGGACCCCTGCCCTGGGATCCTCATGCCCTCCCAAAGTGCTCCAGCCAGGCTGCACCTACTGGTCCCTGGAGCATCCTTGCCCACCCATTCTAAGCATGCAGACATCTGAGAATTCCATTCCCTGGAGTGGCTGCCTCCTTTTCCTCTTCCAGTGTGGACAGCAGATTCTCACAGAGCAAGGCTGCAGCTAGAGTTCTGTTGGCCAAGGTAACAGCTTTGGGAGTTGGACAAATGCATGGGTTGAAGACCTCGCTTGTCTTCAGGAGACACTGATTTTGCTCTACTTGTTTTTCTGCCAGCTCCTTGGGCAGTTGTTATGACTATTTTGGCACATTTCCAAGAGATGCTAGGAGCACTCCAAAGGCAAAAAGTCAAAAAGGAAGTGAAATTCAACAGTGCAATCGACACTGTAATAGAGGATGCAGGGTGATGCCACCAAGCACCCTGCTCCAGCTGCAGTAGCTATGAAGCATCACTGCTCATACCCCATGGGAAGAAACCCAAGAATGAGAAAATCTGGGAACCTTTGGCCAGCAAAATAAAAATGTCACCACACTGTTATCAATGGCCTCTAATGAGAGGCAGGGTGAGGAAGTCAGGATGAGAGAATCACCGGGGGAGGCTTGCAGCAGTGACAGCCTGCTATTGCCACCCACAGCCTTTCCTCTCAGGACTGTTTTGAGTCATAAAGACAAGCACAGGGCCCCTGCTAATAAACAGATGTAGTGCTAGAACATTGATTTCCTAAGCCTCTTCTCTATTCATATGGTAACTCACTAATTAGGAAAATAAAACATGTTCCTTGAAGAAGAATGTCTGGACTTTTCCATCACACATCCTTATGTACCTTCATTTAAACCTACTGAGTTTTCCATGCTTGCAACTGGTGGCACTCACTCTCATTTTGAGGTCTATTGAGAATCAAAATGTAATTCCCATGGGGAATTTGAAAACAACAATTCCCTGTCAAAATATATGGCTGGAGACAAATCAGTGAAAACAATACCCATAGCCACAGAGCAGACACATTAGTCATAAAAGGGAGTCAGTGTTTCCCCAGGACAACTCAGTAGAGCTGGGCCAAGCCAAGGAAGACTTCCTGAAGACTAGCACATTCCCATAGGACGTTCGGTGATGATGGAAATGCTCAGTACCTGCGCTGCCCAGTATGGTAGCCGTTAGCCATGGGTGGCTGTTGAGCACTTGAAATGTGGCTAGTGCAACTGAAGAACTCAACTGTTAGCGTTCTGAGATTTTCAATTAACTTTAATAGCTGCATGTGGCCGGTGGCTACCATATTGGAGAGCTAGGGTCTTGCTTTCTTCTACTAATTTGCATTTTGTTCCATTGTGTTCACCAGTGTTTCTTGTGTCAACTTAAGCTGCTTGAAGTGTTTGGCTGTGCTCCCATCCCCTGTGGCAGGGGCCCAGGAATGCAGGATTGATAAAATAGTTGTCACTTTGGAGGCAGCCAGCCTGAGGGTACAGACCTCAACATGGGAAAATCTGGGACCAAGCATGTGGGTGCCTGGAGGCCAAGGTACTTGGACTCCTGGTGCAAAGGGAAAAGAGATGCCAAAAAGAGAGATTTCTTGATTTTTGGAGTCTGCCCTCATTGGAATGTGTCCTTTACAGACAGAAAAATGAGCTGGCCTTTTGAAGAAAGAGGAAGGAGGCGTTCATAAATGTGTTATCCTCACAGCCAGAAGAGAGGAAAGAGAAATGAAGAGTGGCTTGTAATTAGGGAGGTTAGCAGGGCCTCTCACAACCCTAAACAGGAGGGGTCAGGAAAGCTCTTCTCTCCCATGACTTTCTACTCTGAGAGAAGTGACCCCCTAGCTTCAAGATGATTTTTGTGCAAATATGCATAGTGTGTTTTTGATTAAGTATCAAAACAAAACAATGGAATTGTGGGAAAAACTTGGCCACTGCCTGAGGTGAATTCTAGGGTTCTGGGGCTTATGTGTCCAAGAGGCCAGGAGACCCATGTGAAGACCCTGTTGGATGGGAAGACAATTCTTACCTCTCAATAAATATTCAATGAGGGGGCACGTTTGGGGATGGGAGGCAACAGAAGGGAAGTGGACACATAGTGGTACAACAAAGACTGTTAGCAGCATCCCCCATGCTGTGATGTCATCCAAAGGAATCGGATCAGTTTCCTGTCTGAAGATGCATTTGTGTGACAGCTGGTGGCTGAGGGGGCATGAAGCCTATCTTCTTGGGGGAGATAGAGGTATAGAAGCAGTGTGTCTTGGATCCTTATTCATGCCCTTTAAACATTGCTGATTTCAACATGGCTCCAAGGAGCACCCATCTTAACTCAACCACAAAAGTCTTCAAGCAGGCTCGGTACCCGTAGCTCAGTGAGTAGGGTGCCAGCCACATACACCAAAGCTGGTGGGTTCGAATCCAGGCCGGGCCAACTAAACAATGACAGATGCAACCAAAAAATAGTCAGGCTTTGTGGCAGGCACCTATAGTCCCAGCTACTTGAGAAGGTGAGGCAAGAGAATCACTTAAACCCAAGAGTTGGAGGTTGCTGTGAGCTGTGATGCCACAGCACTCTACTGAGGGCAATATAGTAAGACTTTATCTCAAAACAATAAATAAATAAAGTTTTTAAGCAGTTTAACCTCATATTTAGATAGCCCAATATTAAATATAAAAATAACCCATAATTGCATTAATGTACATCACTATGATTTAATAAAAAAAATAGCCCAATATTTTATTACTGAACAATTCTCTGAGTCTAGCCTGTGAATGAGCTCTCCTTCCCAGTCAGCGGAGAGGACTTGACAACACTGGCTGCTCATCTGGAAAAAGAAGTAAGGTGTTGGAGTCCGACTTTGGGTCACTCTAAAAGTTTACCAACTACAAAATTTGGGGAACAGTCCGCACAAACTACCTTTACTTGTGATAGCAACTATAACCTACTAGAGGAACTCAAAGGAGGCACTGAATGAGGTTACATGCATGACAGGGAAAGAAAACAGATTTAAATCATCTCAGGGAAGCAGCTCATTGGGAGGAATCTGGGGAGCGTCTGTTGTCCTCTCCATGGGGGGGTCATGGTGTATTATTTTTCAAGTGCTGGTGTGTGACAACACGCACAGGGTATTGCCAACTAGGGAAGGTCCCTCAAGCTTTGAGTTCAGGGTTTTCATTATGTAGTCATGATTGATTGACGGATTGCCCATGTGGTTGGTTTCAGTCTCCAGGTCAGCTGACACCTCATTGCCCAAAGCTGCCAGTCTAAATCACAGGCTGGTCCTTCTGACATGGCCAACCTCTGCTTTAAGATACAGACATCCCCTACCAGTGACCCAACATGCCCAGGCAAATCAAGACACTTCTTTCCAGAACATGTCAAGGGCTGAGAATAACATGCAGAAGCCAGACCTCTTTGGGGGCAAGATTAAAGTCTTTACTCCCCACGAATACACAACGATAAAGTCAAAGTGGTTCAAAGAACTAAATATGAAAAAAATTTAAAAAACAGAATAAAATGTGAATGAAAGTGTTATAATCCTGAGGTGAGATTCAGTCCCAACATATCAGTAAGCCTGGTAACCACACAGGAAAAGATTAAAAACATAGCAGTATAAAATTGTGAATTAAAAAGACCCCATAAACAAAAGGAAAAAAATCATCAAAATGAGAAAATATATTCACACATTCTCGTGTTATCTAAGTCAACAGATGGAAAAAGACAAATAGTGCATTAGGAAAGCCGACATAATCCACAAGTAAAAGAAAATAAACAGAAGAAATAAACTCATCACTGTTGATGAGCATATACAATGATACAAACTTTTGAGGGCACAGTTTATGTAGAGACGTTAAGATGTAAAATTTTAAATGACATTTTGCCTCTAGGAAGACGATTTATAGAAATTGGGTGTCTATACAGCATTATTTGCAATAAGGAGAGTTAGGAAACACTCTAAAGCTCTTACCCATATAAACAAACGCTGTGCTATACGGTCTCTGCCAGGGATTTTCACCTTGTGTGCCACGAGGTGATCTTAGGTGTGCTGTGAAAATTTTTTATAGATCATTAATTAAATTATTTTCAAAAGAGCTTAAAAGCACAGTAATTATATTCTTTTTCTTACTCTTTTTTTCTTGACCGACATAATTTAAGTGTGCCATGGAAGGTTCAAATATGCCATGAGATAAAAAAAGATTGAAAAACACTGGTCTGGAGCGGCACCTGTGGCTCAAAGGAGTAAGGCGCCAGCCCCATATGCCAGAGGTGGCGGGTTCAAACCCAGCCCTGGCCCAAAACTGCAAAAAAACCCAAAAACAAACACAAAAAGACACTGGTCTGTACAATGAGGTAGATCTTTTATAAACTGATGAGAAAAGGACTCCATTAAGGCATTCATTGATTAGGTAGGTGGTAAAAGAATACTTATAGCCTGTGTTTGGTATTGTATATAAAAAGTATATAAATAGATATCTGTACATATACAATAATGAATGCACACACTAAACTATATGTTATATATAGGTTATATACAAACCTATGTTATATACCTACATAGGTATGGGAAAAACAAAAGCTTTTAAGGCATTACCCCAATTGACAATGGAAGGATTCATTTTCCTGTTTTGTTTTACATCCTATGATTTTATCTGAATTTATTTCAGCAAGCGTGTGTGTGTGTGTGTGTGTATGAATTTTGTGATTGCATACCCCACACCCACGTGTGTGAGCAGTGGTTTTGAACAAGTCAACTTGGTTCCACCGGAGCTGCTTCTTAGAATCCCCTTCTCTACATGACGCTGAGCTACAGTTGTCATGTAGAAGTTTGCAGGAGACAGAGAAGGCAGATGTAAGCCAGCAGACGTAAGCCAGCAGCCTTTCTCTCCGAAAGCAGGTGTGGTAACAAAGACAGAAAGGTGCCAGTGGGTTCCAGCTTGTCCTACTTCTCTCCCACTCACCCTCCAGGCCTTCTTCTCAACTCTGGCCATGCTGACCAAGAGCAACTTTTCCCCATGCTAGGCTGCAGTGGCCCCGAGATGGTGACTGTGAGAGGCAGCTGCCTTTGTGGACCCTGCACGGTCCTTTGCAGCCCGGCACTGGCAGCTGGTGTGCCTGGCTGCTCCCCTACCTTCTCTGAAAGTTCCAGGGTGTCTCTTACACGCCAGGACTTCAGGACAGCTGGGGCAGGAATTTCCTCTGATTTTCCAACTCCCTTCCCTGGACCTTTGCTTCCCCAGCTCCTCTCATATTTGTGTAGGTTTGATTCCAATGTAAATCCCTTATTTCAAAATACCCAGTGGCTCTGCTTCCCTGAGTGGGTCCTGACCGATACCACCTGCTGATATTTATATTTGTATCTATCTATAATTTACATGACATATTATGTGTGTGTATATAGTATACATGTATATATATTTATGTCACGTATAATGTGAGGAAAATTTTCTGGTGGGAAAGTTGAGTTTCAGTTCTCCCCATAGAGGCTCTCATGCCCTCAACCCCCAGGGCTCGGATGCTCCCCTGTCACACCCTGCCCACTTGGGAACAAAACTCCCCTTCATCTTTGTCCTCTCGGCATGGCCCAGATAGCTGGAAACATGAAAAAAATGCTAAACCCTAAGGGAAATAAGCAGAATAATCACAGTATCAAAACAAGGCGATCTCTAGAGCAGGCTGGGATTCCACCAGACCTAACATGGTTTGGGGGACTCTTGGAGTCCATCTGAACAAGCTCAGGAAATTTCACCTTAAAATATGACTCCTTGATATAAAAAGTGTTTTGAATGAAAGGCCCTGAGAGATCGACAGGCATTTGGAAGGGGCTTTGCATCTTTCTTCATTAAAAACCAGATCCATCAAAAAGAACAACCGACTTCCCCTCCTCTCCCTGTTATCTCAATATATTACAGGAAGGAAGATCAGGAATGCAACCAGACCTGGCCCAAATCATTTTTAATATAGTACTTCTCAGCTTAATCTAATTTCCAAAGAGAATCATTTACAGGTCAATGTCTTTCCCCTCATCCATTCATTCTCCCAAGTATCTAGTCATACTCCCCAGACACCATTTATTGCCCTTAACTAGAATTTCCTATATTCCTCATTTCTCTATCCCCTCTAGAATACAGGTATGTAGATTTCTGGACCCCACTGGGATACCTGGTAATCACTCTGTGATTCTTCCCCTGTGCATTGTAAATAAATCTCTTTCTCTTCTTGATGTGCCTTATTGGGAGTTAATCTTTCAATGAACCTTTCTGGTGAATTGTGTTCTTTTTAATGGATCTGGGTTTTTTATGAGGAGGGCAAGTCCCTTCCGAAGCCTAAATCTACGGGGCTTTGATTCAAAATACTCTTTATACTAGGGAGTCATATTTTGGGATGAAATTTCTTGAACTCCTTCCCCATACATTTAATATGTCACAGACTTCGGATGGGATCGCAAAGAAAGTATAACTCGGACAAACTGTTTTCATGTTTGATGATTTGGAAAAAGCCACTGTCACAACAACATGTCAATCTTTCATGTAAGCAGATGGTGCAGATGCAAGTCAATGACAATTTTCAGAGAATTTTGTTCCAATCTAGTGGCTTGTCAAGTGACTAGTGACCTGGGACAGTTGTTCCCCACAAACCAGGTGCAATAGCAGTGCCATTGCTACTTGCTGCAAACCCTTCTGTGATTCTGTTTGTATTTGGAGGTTAATAGAGGGAAAAGCCCAAGAGAACTTCCCACAGCAAAGATAAGCCTAAATCTAGCTCCTCGAATTTCAACATCTTTCAGAAAATGAAAGGGAAGTTTTAAGAATGCCCTGTGTCCAGGTGACACCCTAGATCAATTAAATCAGATTCCCTATAGGGTGATACCCAGAAATCAGTAATTTTTTTAATTCTCCAGGCAATTCTAATTCCAGTCACTTGTAAGAACCATTCTCTAGTTCAGGGGTCCTCTAACTTTTTAAACAGGGGGCCAATTCACTGTCCCTCAGACGGTTGGAGAGCCAGACTGCGGGCCCTGGAACGAGTCAGCTGCTAAGCAGGACAGGCAGCGGCAGCAAAAACACTTGGTCGGCCAGATAAATGTCCTCAGCGGGCCGCATGTGGCCTGGGGCCGTAGTTTGGGGATACCTGCTCTAGTTACCATTGATGCTTAGGAGACCCTGGAGGAACCTGTGTCCAGCAAACAATGCAAGACACCGTCAGCAAACGTCACCATTGCCCACTCTCCATAGCCTTTCGTGCTTCCACCCCCACCCTGGGTTTTTTATGCTCCCAATAAACGAAGACCCTCCCTCCACACCCTTTTCCCTGCTTTCTATTTTTCATAGCACTGATATTGTCCTGATATGATATTCTGTGCTTATTTGTCTGTTTATTATCTGTCATCTCCACTAGCATGTAAGGTCCAGAGCCACCACATTGTACAGCTCCAAGAGGCACCATTTATTTATAACACAAAGTGAATAATGCCCCCTGGAGTTGTGCAGAATAGTAGCCCTGCATGGGAGTAGAAATTTTGTCTTGTTCACTTTTGTTTTTCAAAGATCTAGAACAGTACCTAAAACGTGGGATGTGTTCAATAAATGTTCTTTGCATCGGTGAATAAATGAATGAGTATAAGAAAGTAAGAAGGATTCTCTCTATGGAAAAGCCTGGGTCTCCCTCTAGCCCAGAACCTTGGCTTTGATGCTTATTATCATCATCTTCTTCTTCATCATCACCACTATCGTCAGCAGCATCATTGTTACTAAGCCACCACATAAAATTCCCTTTGAAGACAAGATTCCATGACTAAATACAGAAGTTTGAAAACTTGTGCCTTGTTGAGGTGAACTAATGTTCACCCTAAACCAAACCTGTCTATTTCTTACCCCAAACAGCTTTGAAGCCAGACAGACTTGGGTTTAGAATCTGCCTTCATCACTTACTAGCAATGGAACCCAGGACATATAATTCATTCTTAAATAGTAATAATAACTAACTTACTAGACTATTATATATTCAAAGAGGTCATGTGTAAAATGCCTGTGACAAATGAATATATAAAAACATGCCCAATTTCACTATCATCCAGGGAAATGCACACTAAAACAAGACAATTTTTACCTGTCAGATTGGCAAAAATGCTAAAGTGAGGTAATACATTAGTAAGGTAACGCTAACTGCTATTAACCCTCTAGAATCTCAAGTGGGTGGATTGCTTGAGCTCAGGAATTGGAGACTCCTGAATTGGAGACAAATTTGAGCAAGAGTGAGACCCCATCTCTACTAAAAATACAAAACTGAGGCAAGAGAATCCCTTGAGTTCAGGAGTTTGAGGTTGCTATGAGCTATGATGCCATGGCACTCTCTACTCAGGGTGACAAAGTGAAACTTTGTCTCAAAAAAAAAAAAAAGAACCTTAGCAACTTAAGATTATAGACTTAATTTTGTCTTCAACTAAAGACCAATCAGCAGTGAAGAGAGGGGTGCCTAAAAAAGCACCCTGTAGAGAGTTTATTACAGCATTATTGCAATCATGAATACAGTCACGTCTATCAGTTGGGGAAACCATGTCTAACCCTGCTTTGGAATACCATACAGCAGTATCCAGTGAGACAGATCTATACCTGTGGGCATAGAAAGTATACAACCTCTCATTGCTGAGTAAATGCAATTTTCCAAATAATACAGCATGATAGTGGTTACATAAATTAGCTATAAAATACCATGTTTGTTATATGACCATAAATTTACTAATGCATAGGAAAACTGTCTGGAAGAATGTGGACCAAAATGAAATAATTGTCAATTCTAGGGAAAGATAGGGAGAAAGAGAGGAATAGAAGGAGGAGGAGGGCTCAAAAGTCACAGAAATAGGAAGATTTTAGGGCTAAGTGGAGAACTGAGCAGTCTCATGTGCTTTATAGAAATATAATGTATTAATTCCACTCCTAGGTATTTACACCAAAGAATTGAAAATAGGGACTCAAACAAATATCTGTATGCAACTGTTCATAGCCGCATTATTCACAACAGCCAGAAGGTGGAAACAATCCAAGTTACCAAAAGCTGAATAAGTAAATGAAATGTGTGTAATACGGAATATTATTCAGCCTTAAAAGGAGTGACGTTCTGGCAGCGCCTGTGGCTCAAAGGAGTAGGGCACTGGCCTCATATCATATGCTGGAGGTGGTGGGTTCAAACCCAGCCCTGGCCAAAAACTGCAAAAAAAAAAAAAAAAAGGAGTGACATTCTCATAACTGATATAAAATGGGTGGATGAAATAAGTCAGGAACAAAAGAAAATATTCTGCTATTCCTCTTATATGAAATATATAGAATAGGCAAATTCATAAAGATGGAAGTTAGAAGTTACTAAGGGCTGTACATTGAGAGATAGGAAATTATTGCTTTATGGGGTAAGAGTTTCTGTTTGGGTGGTGAAAATTTTTGGAAATAGAGGTGATGGTCATATGACATTGTAGATATGATTGATGCCACTGAATTATACACTTAAAAATGATTTAAGTGGCAAACTGCATGTTATATATACATATATAACCAAAATAAAAAAATAGAAAGAATGAATTGACTGATCTTCAGTTGAACCTCAAAAAATATATATGATGTAATATATTCTTAGCTTGCCATCAGAGAGAATAAAATGGGTTCTTCTTGAGTCAAGAGATGGGGAAAATGGATCATAAGAGCCCCTGTGAAAATAGAGATTTTTCTTTCTTTTGCCTCAGGACATGGTTTTTAGCATTTAGGTGTCTACTTCTGCTGTGGACTATTTTAAAATGACAGAGACTTGTGTAAGGAAATGGAAGAGTGTAATTAAATCTGATGAGGGGTGTGCTATTTAAATCTCTTTAATAGGAAATCTGCTGAGTTTAGTCATGTACTATGAAACGCTGATAATAGAGGTAGAAAATACATACGTTGTAGGAAGTCTGCCTTTGAATCAGATGGAGGGAGACCAGCTTTTCCTCCTTGCACTAATTACTGTATTGATGTAATCCTCCATCATGTCATGTGTTTTCTGAAGGGGCGGAGGGAGGTCGATTAAATGATTTATGGGTTTAATTTCCCTGGGTGCTTAGAAGGCTGCTGTCCTGCACTCTGAACACTGGGAAATTGATTAAAATAACAATTGTGGAGAGCGCAACCACCAGCAATCGGCAAGGAGGAACTGTTTTCCCTTCTTGGAGTTAGGATCTTGATCCCTTCCAGCTGCCTCGGGTCATCTCCGAGGCCCCTGGGGATGAGCGTGGAATTTGCAAAGCTAACAAGATTTGACCTTCGCTAACAAGTTCAGTAGAAAAAGTAACAAATTCTACAGGGTCTAAAGAGCAGAGCAAAGTTTGTCTGTTATTGGTCCCTGCTTTGTTTCTGCTCTTCAGGGACTCTAGTTCTCAGATAAGTACATTCATAATCAAATAAAAATTAACAAATATTTATTGAAATGGTGTTGGGATGTGAGAGAATATGGTTCCTACGCAGAGCTGAGGGGACGGGAGTTATAAAGAATGACAGAGGCAGCGAAGGATTTTGGTTTGGGAGGTCATGTGGAAACTGTCCATATTAAAATAATGTGAAGTTATGAGGTATACATAGGAATCAGAGCCTGACTGTTATAAAAGTATAGATAGAGCCAGAAGTTAGCGAGTAACTTCCTTTCTGCTGTAACAGGATACTGCTTACTGGCACTATCTGTCCTGATAGGTGCAAGGTTAGTGACTTCTCCCACTACCTCTATAGAGAATATTTCTACCACAAAGCCCAAGACTTCTGCTTCTCTAGAACATTACTACTATAAAGCCTAAGACTGGTCTTTGAAGTATTTTTTAGGCTCTGCATTCTGGGGGTGGGGACCTACTGGATCTGTGGATAAATATCAGAAGAGATCCTGTAAACAGCCAAAATCCCCCCTACCCAGGAAATCTCCCAGTTGAGAAGATAATCTCTTCTGCCCAATCCTATTAATTCATCCTCATCAATCAGACCCAATTCCCTAGCCCTTTGCCCACCAAACTATCTTTAAAAACCCCTTCTCCCAAATTCTTGAGGAGATGGATTTGAGAAATTCCTCCTATCTCTTCACGTGGTGCCTGTGATATTAAACTCTTTCTTTCCTGTAACACCTGCTATCCTAGTGTATTGCCACCCCCTTGAGCAGCAGCCAATGAACCTGACTGGGCTGTAACAGTGTTGTGCATGGAAGGACACAGGTGTGGAGCCAGCAGGCCTTTACTTTACTTCTGGGACTTTTCCTTTCTGAGCCACAGCTTCTTTGACTGCACAAGAGGACAAAAGTAAAGTCTACCACAGTGTCACATGCACATAAGGAAGAGATGTCCACAGGCCTAGTGCAGAGGGAAAGCTTAGTAAGTTGTTGGCTTTACTAATGCTAGTGGTTGTGGATCTGAGATCTGAACTCTCAGACGAGGAGACTTAGACATGAGATGAGAGAAGATCAAGTGGGGGTGAGCACCAAGTCAACTAGCAAGACAGAAATAGGACAGGAAAAGGGGTTTGTTCTGTTTCTACCTCAACTGGGCTAACACTCACCAGATGTTCTACAATTCAATTTAGACATTAAATATCCTGAGTTAGCACAGACCCCCCCCAGGCAAAGAGCAAAGTCCTCCACAAGACTTCCCTGGCTTCAGGGGCCAGCTGTACTTAAGGGACATCAGGCCACCTCTGACCAACTGGCTAAAACTGAGTGGTTCTCATGACCCTCTCAGGTTCAACAGTGCACTAGAATGGGTCACAGAAATCACAAAAAGCATAGTTCTTATGATTGCACTTTTAGTGTTAAGGATACACATAGGCAAGATCTGGGAGGGTCTTGGATGCAGAGCTTGCATGCTCTTTCTCTGTAGGGTCAGGTGTCTCACTCCCCCTGCACATCAGGTGTTGTTCACCAACCAGGAAGCCAGAGTTTTCACTGGGGCTTCACTTCATGGGCACAACTAGTTAAATCATCAGCCATAGTAGACTTGAACTCAATCTCCAATACTCTCCTTCCCAGGAGGTCAGTAACTAAATGTCCCAGTTGTCTAATTATAGGTTTGGTGTTTCTGGTGACCAGGCCCCATTCCGATGCTATTTTAGGATCCACTATGACTCACCTCATTAGCTTAACAAACACTCCTATCACTCGGAAAATTCTAAGGGTTCTTGAAATTCTATGCCAAGAATCAAAGATATATATAAATTATTATATGCCAGATATATTCTTTATAATTCCACAAGATTGGAGCTTGAAAAATTGGCCTTGAGTAACACCTGGTTTGGACGGGGCTTACCTTGATTTGTCTGTCCACCTGGGTTTTAGTATCTTCCTCAGTAAATGAAAGTATTGCACGATTACCTTTAAAAGTCTGGTTCAGTGAAGAAAATAATATACCTGTAGGAAAATACAGAAAGGCCATAAATCAGAATGGTTAATGGTGGTTGTCTCTGGAAGAATATCTGTTCCTTGTAATTTCTGTAATATAATGTCTACTATATTTAGTATGCTTTTTAAACATTTAAAATGTCTTTTGATTCTATAATATAAAAAACTCTCCACAGCTTTTAAAAATGAAGTATATAATTTACATGTTCAAAATTCACAGATTTTTAAATATAGAGTTGGAGGAGTTTTGACAAATACATATACCTGTGTAACCCAACACCCAAATCAAGATGAGGAACACAACCATTACCCTGAAAGCTCCCTCAGCACCACCACCCCCCCCTCAGTCTATCCTTTCACACTCCACCCCAAGCCAGCTCTACTCTAATTTTTAATACCACATTAGTTTTGTCTATTCTTGAATTTCACAGAAATGGAATTATATAGTATGCACCCTGTTTTCTCACTTTATCCCAGCATATTGTTTGGAGATACACTATGTTGTATCAGAAGTTAATTTTTTATTGCTATATTATATTCCATTGTATGTCTATACTTCAATTTCGTCATCAGTTCCCTTAGTGATGGACATTTGGGTTGTTACCAGTATGAGGCTATTTCAAATAAAGCTGCTGTAAGCATCTTATACAAGTGTTTTGGTGGACAGAGGCTTTTATTTCTCAGGTATTGAATTTCTGGGTCTTAAGTGTATGCTGAATTTTTTTAAAAACTGCCAGACGGTTTTCCAAAGTGGTTGTACCACCTAGTGTTCCCACCAGCAGTGTATGAGATTCCTAGTTGCTCTGCTTTCTCGCCAACACTTGGCATTACTAGTACTTAATTTTAGTCACCCTAGTGATTGTGAGATGGTATTTGTGAAATTCATTTGCATTTTCTTGATGACTCATCATATTGCTTTTTGGGCACTGATGTATTTTCTTTTATAAATGTTTTGTTCAAGTCATTTGTCTTTTTTTTTTGTAATTGGGAAAATGCTTAACTTTTTGCAGTGTTTTTATATCAGCGTTCTCATTTTGTCCTCCTAAAAAGCCTTAGCAGTGGGTAGCTCAGCAGCAATCCCTTGTTACAGATAATGATCTGAGGTTCAGAGAATATTCAGAGAACACGTCACAGCATGATAATAGAGTGGCTAGAACCAGAAGTTGGGGTCTTCTTATCTTCTTCTCTCTGAGGCCCTGCCTTCCTTCTCCATGAAAGGCTGTGATGCTGGAAAGACGACAGGCAAAGGGATCCAAGTGGTAGACCTGAAGCTCCTTCCTGGTGTGAGTGAGCATGTGAAGAAAACACCTTTGTGCCCTCAAATGGACTTTGGTGGAAGGAGCCACCACATGTGCCTGTTTTGTCCAACCAATGTGATTACTGGGACCAAAGGGGAGCATATTCTTCAGCAGAATGTTCTCTGTTTGACTGCCCTCTCCCATGAAATGGTGGGCAAACTCTCCTCCCACGAAGATTTCAACACAACCCCGAGACCACAGTCACCAAGTGAAGTTGGCATATCAGGGCCACAGCAGAGGGAGGGCAGTCCTGGCACTATCCAGCATGGACGCCCAGTTCTACCACACTCCTCATGTGGATGGGGAACACACCCCTGTGGTCCCTGGAAAATGTCCAATTTCTTCAAATAAGGGAGCGAATCCCTAAATGACTCATCATGGCCCATAGCCACTCACTTTTCCCTGCTCATCCCACAGCCCCACTTCTGCCTGCCTTGACAGTGATTGCTGCCTGGAATCTGAAAGTGGGACATTTACTTTCATTAACTTTTATTGATCACCTATTATAAACTCAGGATAGTTGTAGTTACTTCCACTTACATTATTTCATCGTCTTATTTTATATCATTGTTCTTTTTAAAACTCACCTGCCTATCTTTAAAGAATCTCTGCTTTAAAAGTGATATACCTCGGGTTCAAATCCCCAACCCGGGCCCACCAAACAACAATGATGGTTGCAACCAAAAAAAAAAAAAATGGCCGGGTGTTGTGGCAGGCACCTGTGGTCCCAGCTTCTTGGGAGGCGGAGGCAGGAGACTTGCTTGAGCCTAGGACTTGGAGGTTGCTATGAGCTATGATGCCATGGCACTCTACCCAGGGGGATAGCTTGAGGCTCCGTCTCAAAAAAAAAAGTGATATACCTGTTCTCTCTCACTTCTTCATGCGAGGGACCCACTTCCAACTCTCTCTGGAAGTGCTCTAAGCTTCCTCTTTGTTCTTAAATAAAATTTCTCTTTGTTATAAAAAATAAGTAAATAAATAAAAGTAATATGCTTCTCTAGCCCATCATCCAGATCAAGATCTAGAACATTTGTAGCACCCTAAAAGGTGCTTTCAAATCCTCCCAAACAATATCCTACAAAAGAAATCAATATTCTAACTTCCATCATCATCAGTTAGTTGTGCCTGTACTTGAACTTCATATATGCAGAATTATGCAGCATTTATTCTTTTGTGCCTGGTTTCTTTTGCTTACCATTCACCCGTGTTGCACAGAGCAGTAGTTTTTGTGCTATTTTTCATTTCTGAGTTGTAGTATATAGTAATATGAATATATCCCAGTTTTTTTTATCTATGTTACTATCGAAATTTGAGTTGTATCCAGTTTTAAATACTATACACAATGTTGTTAGAGGCATTCTGATGAAAATAGGCACCATTTCTGTTGCCCATATAGCCAGAAAACACAATGTAGTTATGTTTAACTGTATAAGAAACTATAACATAATTTTTTGAAATATTTGTACCAATTTTTACTCTCAAAAGACATATATGACAATTCCAGTTGCCCTACATCCTTGCCAATCTTTGGTTATTTTCAGAATTTTTTTTTTTCTGTTGGATGTGTACTGTGGTTTTAAGTTGTATTTCCTTTTAAGATAAAAAAAAATGTTTGCTAAATTATGGCATTCAGGATTAGTATTAAAAAGAGAATAACTGAATTAATTTTGTTGTTTTAAAATTTTCATTGTCTTGGATTTGTAAAGCAGTGCTTGATGGATTGAGTGAGATCATCTATTACTCAGGTTTGCAAAAACAGCAATTAAAGTAATGGACTCCAGTAGTCATTAGCATTTCCATCACTAAAGGACCCTTTCAAAAATTCTGTCTCCTCTTGGTAGCTAGACCTTAGGCAACCTCTTGGGGTTTGTTTTCCCACCAATCTATACTACAGACAAAGGAAATCTCTTCAGTACCACTTAAAACAGTGGTTCTTAACCTTCCTAATGCTGTGATCCTTTAATACAGTTCCTATGGGTTGCGACCCCAAGGTTGAGAACTGCTGACTTAAAAACATATTCTTTAAAGGCTCACTATGACAAGAAAAATTGTAAGCAAATGACCCAATTGATTCCTGCTGAAGTTTTCTTATAGAAAATCTTCCTTTGATTTTGAAAAACCACTTACTTAATTTCAGAAGAATTATTTAATACAAAAAAGTCCTGTGTTGTAGGCAAAGGATGATCTTTAGCTTTGAATAGTTATTCACTTGTTTCACGAGTTGTTGTCTTGCAGTTTAAATGATTTTGAATTCTTTCTGAGAAGGGACTATGTTTGCACATGAGTGCACCAGCTGGTGTAACAACTGGGACAGGGTCTGGTGCGTAGTAGGAGCTCAGAAAACACCAAAGGCATGACTTAAAACTGTTCCTCCTCATGTATATTTCGTGCCTAAGAGCAAAACACTGCAAATGCCAGATGACCCAGAAATGTTTGTGAAAAGAAAGTAGAAAAGCTGAAAAGAAAAATGATCGAATGAGTGGAAAAAAGAAAAGAGAATTAATCCTGGCAAAGTTCTCTTTACATAAGCAATTTCTTCTTTGTTTTCATATTACATACTCTTCCCAACAAACATCCACATATCTGCTGGAATGTCCCACAGACTCCTCATGTCTACATGTTCAAAACTGAACTCGCCATATGCACTGATCTATAACTGGTCTTTCAAGACCTCCTCCTATTGTATATCATCTTAATTAATATTACCACAAGACGACCCTGTCCCCAAGCCAGAAAATTAAATGCAATCCCCAATTTTTTTCTCTTCCTCCACCAATTTATCCATTCACTAATCAGTACATTCAATAAATATTTATTGAGAGCTTTTTATACACCTGACTTTGTTCTCTGGGTTAAGTACGTGCATTTTGGACAAACTTGCCCTAAGAAGAGCTGTTCTTATTCAAGTACCTAACTATTATCATCTTGATTTCCTAGGCAACAACCTATCATTTGAGACATGTTCCAGACTTGAGAACAAAGGCTTGAAACTTCATTTCATGGCTTAATTTTCCATTCATAGAAGATGAGTCAAGAGTGACTCATCTGATAACTATTCCTATTGAATTGCCACATCTAGCTGAGAGTAATAACTCCATTCACAAAATTCTTCCTTCTTCTTTCTTATCACTGCAGTAGAGAGACATCATGTATTTAATCAGATTTCTCAACTGTATGAGGATTCAGTGACTCAAATAAAGATGGAGTTTGGTATGGAGGGAGTGGATCTGGGAGGCCTGGGGATGGATTATTCCCCAAGATGCATGAAGTCACAGGAAACATTGACCCAGAGGAAGGATGGGAAACTGGGCCTCAGACCTAGATTTTTCACTTTCTGGCAACGTCAATGTCAAACTCCAGACGGTGAAAATGATAACAGAATGAGATATCACAAAAATATTCAATTTTATAATCATCTGATGAGTGATTATTATGGATAAGGCAAATATAGGCACTCCCTGGGTTAGAAATATCTAACTCTCCAAAGACATACGCATGTAAAATGTAATTATCACTGGCATCCCCTTCCTCTGTCTACCCTAAAATCCCCTCCACACCTTCTCCCATATCTCCCTTCCCACATCAGGAAGCTGATACAAATACCTGTCCAACCTGATATTGATTTCTAAATATTCCCTTTTTCACTTCCTTTTCCTATTTATGGTATGCAAATTTTACCTCAAACAAGACATTTCTCATTTGTAAACCCATCTTTAATCGTGTCCTCTTCCTCATTGTTCTCTTATTTTTCTTCTTTTTTCTTCTCTTGCCCTCTCTCTCCCAATCCCTGTGATCTGAATGTGAGCCAAAAACAGCCTTAATCAAGGTTAAGATGAGTAATGCTTGGGCTACACTTCAAGAAAAATCAAAGGGTTTAATGATATCTGCTGGCCTCCTGAGACTATAAAATTCTTTACCAACTTTCTTTTCCTCCACTAATAAGTTTTCTTATTATCCATCATCAAATCATCAACATTCGAAACAACAACAACGAAAGGCCTTGATTATATTTGATGTTAGCATTTGGTGCACTGTTTATGAATATTGAAAGAGTAAAACTTACATTTTTATTATGAATATACAACATTTCAGCTACATTGAGTGATATAGGCTTCTAGGGGAACATAATCACCATTAAGAATATTACTACTAAGAAAAAAAAAATTTTTTTTTGAGACAGAGTCTCAAGCTGTCATGCTGGGTAGAGTGCCATGGCATCACAGCTCACAGCAACCTCAAACTCTTGGGCTTAAGCAATTCTCTTGCCTCAGCCTCCCAAGTAGGTGGGACTACAGGGACTCACCACAATGCTGTTATTTTGTTGTTGTTTTTGTAGCTATCATTGTTTTAGCTGGCCTGGCCGGGTTCGAACCCACCAACCCCAGTGTATGTGGCTGGCGCCCTACCCACTGAGCTACAGGCACTGCCACTATTAAGAAAAATTTCAGAGTTTCTAACCATCAAATCTAAAATATACTTTTGGAACCCAATCTGTGAATTGGGGCTTACTGATTTGGAAGTGTATTTTCTGTGTCTATGGGGGGGGGTGTAGTTTTTAAACACATGTCATTAACCAGGTGTTGGAAGAAAAAGTTTTGATGCCTTTCACAGATGGCAAGTCTATACAGTATTGTACCTTGGATATGTGCATGTGTAGGAAGGAATAAAAGTGTTTAGAGAGATGGTTACTTTCTGTCCCCCAAACTTATCTCCTAGTAGAGCCCAGAAAGAGGGAGACACAGCTGTTAGGGAGGGAGCCCATCCTATCCCTAAACATCCAACACCATTCAATGCTGGTAAGAAAGCCAAGGAAGAGTGTCCCAGGGGAAAGCTGGTAGCAGAGGGGGATTCACCAGACTCTCAGTTGCACCCATTCCCCAGATTCCCATAGTCAAAGTGATGCAGCCATCTCAGGACACATATTTCTATGAAGTAGGACATGTTGGAATCACAAGCCATGTGCCTCTCATGATCTTCTGGACCAAAGTCTTAATTTTTCTGATTTGACCAACTCATTTGTAATGACTCATTTACCTTAATTTTCCCTCAATTTACAGCTGAATCACACCGTTTACCTGTAAGAAATGCCTTTCTATAATCACATGTTTCCCCCTTCCTTCTCTACTGTTAGTAGAAATTCTGGGCACTAGTAGGCACTATATTGTCTCTATTGATAGGTGAGGGAATTGAAGCTTATGGAGTTTAAATAACTGGTCTCACAGGTAACAAACATTGAAGTGAGATTTGAATCCAAGTTCTTTGACTCCAGAGCCTGAACTCTTAACCATTGTGCTATACGACCTCTCCATCAAAGAAAGAGAACAATGTTATATTAATAGCATGTATCTTCGAGGGACATCAAGAGGATTAAATGAAATAATTTAGGTTCAGCAACTGGCATATAGTAAGATGTAAGACATGTTGGTGATGGTAGGATAATGAACATGATAATGACAGTGATGTTAGAGGGGAACGAGGAGGATGAGGAGGGGATTGGATAAGGAAGAAGAGAAACATCAACATTTCCACCTGTTGGTCTCTTAACATGATCCTCACAGCTTATTATGAAAGATAAGTAGTCTTCATAGTGGGAGGGTGCAGAGTTAAGATATGATTGGAGGATATACTATTTAGAGAAAAGCACAGACTCCATAGAATTTGAGGAAGCATTTACTTTTTGAGTTTGAGATGTCACATTGCTTACCTATCTCATTGCTTCTAGTAGGCATGCCAATCTTTGGTACCCTAAGATTCTGCAAGTCAGACTAAACTTGGGCTCATTTCCTTATTCCTGATTTTAGAAATGCTAAAAAAAAAAAAAAAAGGACATAGGGGTAACAAGCCCAAGGAGATAGAGGATCCTCTAGAGGGAAAAGAGACCAGGGGAAGGATTGGAGGGAAGCTGAAGCCCCTGAAAAATACTGGCAGCTCAGCATGGCCAGGAGCTGGAGGGGAAGGGCATTCACTCAGGTCCCAGGACGGGGTGAGAAAGAAGTCTGCTGACTCTGAGACTAGGAACAGGACTATTTGGGGTCCCAGAATGCTTGGGCATTCTCAACATTTTTTGAATGTCGTGGGCTCTTTGGAAGTCTGGCAAAGTTAACTGACTATATTTCAGAGTGACGTTTTTAAATAAAATGTGAAGAGATATGAAAGGAACCACTATGCCGAAATACAGTTAGCGGCTCGGCACCTGTGGCTCAAGCGGCTAAGGCGCCAGTCACATACACCTGAGCTGGCAGGTTCGAATCCAGCCCAGGCCCACCAAAACAACAATGATGGCTGCAACCAAAAAATAGTCAGGTGTTGTGGCAGGCACCTGTGGTCCCAGCTACTTGAGAGGCTGAGGCAGGAGACTCGCTTGAGCCCAGGAGTTGGAGGTTGCTGTGAGCTGTGATGCCACAGCACTCTACCCAGGGCAACAGCTTGAGGCTCTGTCTAAAAAAAAAAAAAAAATCAAAATACAGTTAGCAAAATATTTAAAAAACATTTTTGCTTTCTTGTTAACACATTAAATCAAGCTATGCTTTTTAAACTATCTGTAGAGAAGGAGCAACTTATTTTCCCAATCCATCCTGGAATAACAACTTTTATAAAATAAAAATATGACATAAGAGAATATGAAATAAAAATCTTAATTTTTTATTATTTGACTCAAAATAGATTATTCTGTAAAATTGTTCGAAATGTTTCCAAATGCTCACTCTCAACGCTTGTTCTTACCTTGTCATGAAGGTAGCATAGTTCACGAGCTGACCCCAATCCTTGGATCATGTTCTGAGTAGTTCTGTATTAAATACAAGACCTAGGTGTGGGTCTCATAATGACTCTAATTTTTAAGTCACGATGAACATAAAAATCTATCTATCACTGGCACATGATACAAAAATGTCTGTGAATCTGTTGGCCACGAAGTCATAATGACCATTAATTTTGTTAGAGTGTGTTGACTACTTCCATAATGGAAAGAAATATTACATTTCAACAACAAATCCATGAAAATGAAGATGGAACTTTTTCCCTGTCCAAGCTCCACAGTCCGCCTAAATTCTATTTCCAGAACTACTGGAAGCCTTAGTTTGGGGGTCCCTGCCTTAGGCAATGGCAAGTGTGGGGAAGACTAGAGAAGGAGGAGCCTTCTTGCGTCTGAGGTCACAAGGTTATGGGGTGAGTCCTGTGGTTCTGACTAGTGGAGAAAAGAACCATGTTATACCTCAAGCCTGGACTCCAGGTGAAGGGGAACTCAGAGCATGAGAACTGGATTTTGTTGGAAACAGAAGCCCAAGCAGGAAAGGTAAGGGAGTGGCAGCCACTGGCAGATGGAGGAAGCTGTCAGGTAGGACAGCAAGGCTTGTCAGCTTCCTTTGCCTCTGTGGGGTTCATAGGGATCTGAGGGCCTACGATGCCTTTGGGGGGAGGCTAATGGAGAATTCTTTTTCATTTTCAGAATTGTGGTTTTTCTGCCATGCTCATCCAGACTCAGAACTCTCTCTCTCTGGACTAAAGGTCTCCTTGTGCCTCTCTTCATTCAGTCCTAACCCTGTGGAATACGTGCTCTCGCTTTACAAGTGGAGAAACCAGCTGAAGGCCGCCAGGCCAGCTAGACAGTATACAGCCCATGTGGAACTCCATTCAGGGCCCCCAGGAAAGCAGAGCCTGTGAGCACTGTGCTACCCATACGTGCCAAATCCTTGATTCACTCGGAAAGATGCAGGGGAGTTCTGCTAAGCACACTCACACTCAGGGGAATGCAGGCAAGAAAATAACCCTTCATTTTCAACACTTCTTGCGTAGTTTTCATTTTACAATAGCACACATTTTGTTTTGCTTTATTTTATCAAAGGAAGAAATAGCTACCCCAGGCAAACGACCTGAGATAGCTGACTGCAGGATGGCTGCGTGTTGGGATCCAGATCCGCACTGGGCATAGGAATGTTTCCAAGGGTGCCCAAGGACTTGGGGAAGTGTACAATTCTGCAGTTGGGATCAACAGTGCCCCCTAGAGGGTTTGGGGCTGCACTGCTTTTCCTAGTGCCTGACTTTGGTGGCAGAAGTGGGCAAGGTTTTGTCTCTAGGGAAATGGGGCAGCACCTAGAAGTGGCCTTCACAAAACCAAAGATCATCACAGGCAACTAAGACCGTTCATGCCAGTGAGTTGGCGGGTAGTTCCTGGGCTACGCTACATTGACAAGTGGGGGCTGGATAAAAGGAGAGAAGGGAAGAAAGAAATGCCCAGGGGCTCTCTTGGAACCTTGCTGGGGAGTGTCCAGGTCAGTGACTTTAGGGTGGGAACCAAGAAGCAACGTTCAGGATCAATTTCCTCAGTTATGGGAATTCCGACAGTCACTGTCCATAAGATGCTTAATACCACAATTACAGATGGGGATTACAGAGAAAGCACTTTGTCTTCACGGTTAGTCTTCTTATTATTGTCAGTAGATAAAGCACAGCCTATTTTCTAGACCCCTCTCTTTTCTCACTGACCATCTGCAGTAAGCATGGTTGGTCCCTATAAAGGATTACAGGTTTTTTACTTTAAGGTGTAGCAGTAGGAGCCCACATAGCTACCAAAGCTTGATTTCAAAGGAAGCACTTTCCCCTACCTGGGAAACCAGGGGTCTGCAGGAGAAGAGTCTTAAAATAAGAGATAAAAGGTGACCTCATGGACAAGGCACAGACACAAGACACCACTGCTATTCAGTGTTATACTGAAAGTCCTCGCCAGAGCAAGTAGGCAAAGAAGAGAAACAAAAGCATGCATATAGGAAAAGATGAAATACAACGGCCTTTATTCATAGATGACATGATCCTGTTATAGAAAACCCCCAAGAATCTACAAAGCAGCTGCCAGAGGTAGTAAGCAAATTCAGAAAAGTTGCAAGGTACAAGATCAACACTCAAAAATCATTGGTGTTATACACCAGCAATGAACAATCCAGAAATAAAATTAAGGAAGCAATATCACTTTTTATTTTAAGCTTTATACTTAAAAGAGTAAAATGTCTAAGAATAAATTTACTGAGGAGATGAATGACTTGCACAATAAAAATAGCAAAACATTGCTGAAAAAAATCAGAGAAGACCTAAATATATGGAAAGACATTCTGTGTTCATGGCTTGGGAATGTTAATACTGGTAAGATGTTGGCATTACCCAAAGAGGTCTATAGATTCAATGTAATGCCAACCAAAATTTCAATGGTCATGTTTTAAGAAATGGAACAGTCAATCCTCAAATTCATATAGAATTGCAAGATGTTGTGAACAGCTAGAGCAATCTTAAAATAGAAGACCAAAGGTAAAGGACTCCTACTTCCCTGTTTCAAAATCTAGTACAATAGCTGCAATAATCAAAAAACAAGTGGCATGGGCCTGGGGAAAACATGTAGACCAATGAAATAGAATACAGAACTCAGAAATAAACCATCATTTTTTGTGGCAGGCACCTATAGTGCCAGCTATTTGGGAGGCTGAGGGAGGAGGATCACTTGAACCCAGGAGCTTGAGGTTGCTGTGAGCTAAGCTGATACCATAGCACTCTAGCCTGGGCAATAGAGGAGACTCTGTCTAAAAAAAAGGGTAAACTATATCATCATATTAATTGATGCAGAGAAATATTAGCCAATTGCAACAAACATTCCTGAAAGAAGTTCTCAAAAAATAAGGAATAAAAAGAAGTTTTTTCAATTTAATAAAGAACATTTATAAAAAACCTACAGATAATATCATACATATTGGTGATAGAAGACTTTCCCCTTAAGATTAGGAGCAAGGCAAGTATGTTTAATTTTATAGCTGGTATTCAACATTATACTGGAATTCCTAGCCAGTGCAATAAGGCAAGAAAAAGGAAAGGTTTGGAAAGGAAGAAATAAAACTATCCTTATTCACAGATGACATGATTATTTACACAGTAAATTCTAAAGGCTATACAAAAAATGCTCTTTAAACTAATAAATGAGTGTCGCAAGGTTACGTGATACAAGATTACCATAGAAAGATCAGTTGAATTTTCATATAACAACAGTGAAAGAGTGGAAAACAAAATTTCACAGATATTTGCCATTCATCATAATAGCTGCAATAAAATGAAACATGTATTTGTAACCTAACAAAACATGTATAGCATCTGTCCTTGAGAACTACAAGATGCTGATAAAAATAAATGAAAGAAGACATACTAGATGGAAAGACTTTACTGTGGTTATGGTTGAAGGACTCAACCTGGTAAAATACCAGTTTTACAGGTTGGACAGTGAAGTTTGCAAACTCATCCTAGAAAAAGTGCTGCACACATCATTGCTGAATATCACCATGGTCGCTTTCAAAGTACTCCTCTAGCCATTTGGTGACTCATCTGGGATGTGTCCTTGCCATACCTCCTACGATAACAGCTCTGATGGCCATTCCAGAAAAAGCATTCCAAAATTGCTCTGAAGGGTGGATGAGACACTGGCGTTGCTGCATAGCTTCTCAAGGGAGTGCTTCAAAGGTGACCATAGTGGTGTTCAGTACTTTTTCTATGAGTTTGTGAACTTCATTGCCCATAGGTATGTATAAACTTCATGAAATTTCAGTCAAAACCCCAGAAGAATATTTTGACATAGACCAATGGATTCCTAATTTATAGGGAAAGGTAAAGGTACCAGGACAGCCAAAACAATGGTGAAAAATAAGAGTAAAGCTGAAAGAATTATATTACCCAGTTGTTGAGACTTACCATGAAGCTATAGTAATCAAGATAGTGTGGCACTGATGAAGGAAAAGACAAAAAGATCAATAAAACAGAGTCAGGAATCTAGAAATGAACCCACTCACACACAGTCAATTAATTTTTGACAAAGGTGCAAGGGCAGTGTGGCAAGAGAAAGGAGAGGTTGGTTTGTTTTCTAAAAAATAATGTTAGAACAATGTATAGCTCATGCCTGTAATCCTCTCAGTCTAAGAGGCTGTAGCAGGTAGATTGCTTGAGCTCAGGAGCTCGAGACCAGCCCCACCAAGAGCAAGACCCCTTTCTACTGAAAATAGAAAAATTAGTCAGGCATTCTGGTGGGCATCCGTAGTCCCAGCTACTTGGGAGGCTGAGGCAAGAGGATCACTTGAGCTCAAGAGTTTGAGGTTGCTGTGAACTATGATGCCACAGCATTCAACCTGGGACAGAGGGTGAGACTCTGTCTCAAAAAAACAATTTGTACTTCCAGGAATGAGAGAGAACCTGAACCTAAAGTTCACGCATTATATAAATGAATATAAATGTTCATTTAACCCCAAATGAATCATAGATCACAGAAGAAATTATAAGAAAAAATCTTTCTGACCTATCATCCAAGAGTTCTATATTAGTATCTATTGCCGGTAACAACATCACCACAAACTTAGGGGCTTAACATACAAACAATCATTGTCTCAGAGTTTTATAAGTTGGGAGTCCAGGCATATCTTAGTAAGATTTTCTGCTTCTAGATCTCACAAAGTCACAATCAAGGTGCCGTCTGGAGTTTCAGTCTCGTCTGAGGCTTGACTCAGGAAGGATCTGCTTCTGATATTACATGGCTGTTGGCAGCATTCAGTTCCCTGTAGGTTGGTGTGTTGAGAACCTTAGTTTCTTGCTGGGTATCAGCCAGAGGCCAGCCTGGCTTCTTACCACATGGGCTTCCCCAGTATGGCTGCTCACTTCCTCTAAGTCATAAGGGAAAGAGGGTCTGCTAGAAAAATGGCTTACATAAGGTTGTTATAAAAGTGACATCCTATCACTTTTGCTGTATTATATTGGTTAGAGGAAAATTGCAGGTCTTTCTCCATTTGGGGGATAGAATTACACAGGCTGGAATACCATGAGGCAGATATCTTGGGAGCCACCTTAGAGTTTGCTGAAGTTCTTAAGTGTGATATCAGAAGCATGATCCATAAAAGAAAAAAGTGTTCATCAAAGTAAAAACTTTTGTTCTGTGAAATACACAGTTAAGAGAATGAATAGACAAACTACAGACTGGGAGAAAAATATTTGCAATTCACATATGACATATGTCCAGAATATATAAAGAATTCTTGAAACTCAATAATAAAACAAACAACCCAATTATGAATGAGCAGAAGACTTGAACAAGCATGTTACGGACTGAATATCTACATCCTCCTCCTGCCTAATTCTTATGTTGCATTCCTAAAACCCAGTGAGATGTGTTAAGAGGTGGGCTGGTGGAAAATAATTAGGTTTAGATGAGGTCATCAGAGAGACCCCCCTCCCATGATGGGACTAGTACCATTATTTAAAAAGGCAGAAACTAGAGTTTCTCTCTCTTCCTCATAAGGCTAAAACAAGAAGACAGCCATCTGAAAGCTGGAAAAAGAGCCCTTACCACAACCTGACCAGGCTGACACCCTGATCTTGATGTCCCCAACCTCCAGACCTCTGAGAAATAAATGTCTGGTCAAGCCACCCAGTCTGTGGTCTTCTGTTACAATAGTCCACACTGACAAAGACAGAACACTCCAGCAAAGAAGTTTTTTTGTAGAGACAGAGTCTCACTTTTTCACCCTCGGTAGAGTGCAGTGGAGTCACAGCTCACAGCAACCTCCAACTCCTGGGCTTAGGTGATTCTTCTGCCTCAGCCTCCCAAGTATCTGGGACTACAGGCGCCAGCCACAATGCCTGGCTATTTTTTGTTGCAGTTTGGCCGGGGCTGGGTTTGAACCCGCCACCCTCAGTATATGGGGTCGGCGCCCTACTCACTGAGCCACAGGCGCCTCCCCAACATCTCATTCTCCTTAGCATGCTCTGATTTAACCTTGGGAGAAAGGATTATTTTTCTTTAGCAGGGTCTTTTAGCTCTTTTATTTTTTTCAAACTGAAGAACAGCCATTTTTAAGTGCCCTAGATCTTTGTTGATTGAAAATCAAACTTTGTGTGTGTCTTGACCATGTCCCTGAGTACTGTGTACTTGCTTGTGGGGATATTTAATGTGCCAACATCCATGTGTTAACACAGAAAGCCCCTTAAAGTATCTACTCCAATCAGATCCAGAGAAAAGCAAAACTGGGTTGTTTTAGAGATATTGTCTTTCAGGGATCAAGTTACCATGGCAAGCAGGGCTCTGCTGCCTTGGCCCACAAACTGCTTCTCTGTGGGATCTTCCACAGGCCAATTAATTCATAAAACTGTGCTGTTTAATTTTGAGTAAAGGGGTAGAAAGGTTCCATAGAACAAAATGCCATGGGAAGAAAGAAAATCCAAACTGCGTTTTCCAGAAGACCAGCTTTAAATCTTCTTAGAACAGTACGTTACTTCTTCACTGCTCAAAGAGCGCCTTTGTAAGTCAGGCTGGTGGTGGCTGACACGGTCAGACGGGGAGGGTGAGTGGCATTTCATCGCAGGGGCAGCTCAAGCAGCCGACTTGGATCAGGAAACTAGAAATGCTTCCCTGCCTGCTCGATGGTGGCTAGACTCACAATTTTGGTTCATATGTTTTCCTAGAATTTTAGCCAACCATGGAGTTCCTTGGAGCTGAAAATCAAGCTGTCAAACTGTCTTTTCCAAGCATCTGCTATGCCTAGTCCTGTGTCAGATGATGACAGCAGTGTTATCATTGCTTTCACCTCGTGCTTTCCTAGGCCAGTCATCCCATTGCACACTTGCATATGTTTGCTAATTTTATAATGACCCTTTGAGATAAATATTTTCCTATTCTCAGATAAGGGAAGTTAACATCCCCAAACCAAACAATTTGCAATTGTACAACATGTGGACTTTTGTACCTGGCTTATTTCCACTTGGAATTTTTTCAGTGTGGTAACATGTATTAGTTCCTCGTTCTTTCTTATTGCTAAGAAATATTCAAGTGTATGGCTAGACCCCATTTTAAAAATCCATTCATGAGTTGATGAACATTTGGCTTGTTTCCACTTTGTGGCTGTTAGGGATAATTCAGCTATGAGTTTTCATGTACAATTTTTGTGTGAACATTTTTTTTTTTTTTGCATGTGCCTAGGAGAAATCACTGGGCCACATAATAACTTTGTGTTAACGGTTTTTAGCATATTTAACATTTTGAGAAACTTTCAAACTATTTTCCAAAGTGGTTGTACCATTTTATAATCTCACCAGCAATATATTAGGGTTTCAAGTTCTCCACATATTTGCTAACATTTTAATTGTCTGTTTCTTTGATAATAGCCATCTGGGTGGATATAAAGTGATATTTCATTGTAATTTTGAATTGCATTTTCCTGATGGCTAATAATATTAAACATTTTTAATGTGCTTATCGGTCATTTGTGCACCTTCTTTGGAGAAATGTCAATTCAAATACTTCACCTATTTTGAAATTGGATTATTTTTATTATTGAGCTTAAGAGTTCTTTATATGTTTGGATATAGTCCTTCATTATGCTACATTTGACCTGCAAATATTTTCTCTCATTCTGTTGTAGATCCACAAAGATAGGAAGGCTATGTTGTTTAGTAGGATGTAAACATTCCGATTTGCACAAATAACCAACACATTGAATCCTATAATGGCATAAATGTATTTATGATCTATGTAATAATGATTTCCAGGGGGTAGGAGAGAGTGGAGGATGACACCTAATGGGTATAGGACTTTTTTTTGTAGGATGAAAAGTACTAAAATTTATGGTGAAATTTGTACAACCTTGTAAATATAGTTGAAAAAACATTGACTTGTCATTTTAAGATGGTGAAATTCAGGTGTGGGCCAGTGGCATTGTGCCTGAAATCCTCCCCAAAAGCCCCCAGCAAACAGTCCGAGGCACGCTCCGATGTAAAAAGCAAAAGGTGAGCTTTATTAGGCAAGCCCCGGGCCTGGACTCTCCTGGTAGGCACACCGAAGAGAGCCCTGAGCCTTGGGGTCTGTAAGTTTTATAGGGTACAGAAGGCAAGAAGGGTGGGTTACAATTTACATTGGTGGTTGGTGATTATAGTAGTACGGGGAGGCTCTTGATTGGGCACAGGGGCAGCACAGGGTGGGGGATTGCGGATTTCCTAACTAGGGGCTTGGGCAAGAGGGGTGAGGGGTGCAAGCGGTGGGGGCCTGGGTGGTATGGGGTAAGAGGGGCAAGGGGTGGGGGCCTGGGTGGTATGAAGCAAGAGGGGTGGG
>CAUYQV010131028.1:0-18120 GCA_963574575.1 Galagoides demidoff
GCATCACAGCTCATAGCAGCCTCCAACTCCTGGGCTCAAGCGAGTCTCCTGCCTCCACCTCCCAAGTAGCTGGGACCACAGGCGCCCACCACAACGCCCGGCCATTTTTTGGTTGCAGCCATCATTGTTGTTTGGCAGGCCAGGGCTGGGGATTCGAACCCGCCACCTTAGGTGTACGTGGCTGGCGCCTTAGCCGATTGAGCCACAGGCGCAGAGCCAGCAAATTTTATATTATGGGTATTTTATCAAAAATTTAAAATAAAATAATCATATATTTAAATTCCTCATTTTAATTTCTTTTGATTAATCAATATCGGTCCCCATCATGATTATGAATAAGTTTCTATTACACCAGCTTTTATTTTTTAAACTTCAATAGCTTTAGGGGGTACAAGTTGAATTCTATTATACATACGTGTTGTATGCTTGTGAAATCTGGACTTTTAGAGTACTCATAACCTGGATAGTGCATAGTATATCCTATAGGTAATTTTTCATCCCTCATCCCATCCTACCCTCCCCACTTGTAAGTCTCCAGTGTCCATCATACCTGTGTGTCTTATACATGAGAATGTGTGGCTGTCATTTTTCTGTTCCTATGCTACATCACTTAGGATAATGTCCTCCAGTTCCATTCACGTTGCTACAAAAGACATGATTTTATTCTTTCTCATAGTGAGTGGTACTCCATGGTGTGTGTATGTGTGCATGTGTGTATATGTATATGCGTATGTGTACATATATTCTGTGTGTGTGTGTAGCCATAGCTGACCACCTCCCTACATTTACCACCTCCTTAAGTTGAGCTAAATTTCATAGACCAAGCGTACACCACACGTCCATATCAGTACTGTAGGCCTAGTTCCTTATGTTGACCAATTTGTTGAAGTCCCTTAGGTGGTCAACATACAGAGGTTCTATGTTGTCTATTTGTATGTACCAGATGTTTCTTATCCATTTGTCAGTCGTACATCACCTTTTTGACTATTTCACACCTCATAGGCAGGAGACCTAAATAGGCAGGAACTACTTTTTCTATCACTGTCTATAGACTCTCCAGAACATACTATATTTCCTGGAATACAGTCGGTAATCACGAAAGATTCATGGAAGTAATGGATAGACAAATGCCACTATGTTACTGTTAAGGGAACAGAAGCTTAGAGGAGCTGTGATCACACAGCTATATAGTGGCACTGATGAAACAAGATTTCAAACATCATTGACCAAAATGATGGCCATTTTTTAATTCAAAAATAGGTATTAAAACCTTACTACATGTAACAGTGTTAGGAACTGAAAATACAAAGATACAAAAAAAAAAAAAAAAGCAGGCTAAGCACTCATAGCTCAGTGGTTAGGGTGTCAGCCACATACACTGAGGCTGGCAGGTTCGAACCCAGCCTGGGTCTGCTAAAACAACGACAACTGCAACAGTCAGGCATTGTGGCAGGCACCTGTAGTCCCAGCTACTTGGGAGGGTGAGTCAAGAGAATCGTTTAAACCCAGGAGTTTGACATTGCTGTGAGCTGTGATGCCACAGCACTCTACCTGGGGCCACATAGAAAGATTCTGTTTCAAAAAACAAACAAGCAAAAAAAAAAAAAGGGTGGTGCCTGGGGTTCAAAGGAGTAGGGCGCTGGCCCCATATACTGGAGGTGGTACATTCAAACCCGGCTCCGGACAAAAAAAAAAAAAAGTTTCTTCTATCACTGTTGTTTTGTATTGTATTAAACACTCTTGCCCAGAATTATACTTCACCTAAACCTCCAGGAGCAAGGCTGGTAGGTGGGATTCTTGGGAAAGAACTGTGAATTTGGAGATAGTCTGTGCAAAGAAAAGAATCTCAACAGGAGTCAAGAGCTCAGGCAGCTCCATTACTAATTCATCATCTCACCTTGGATATCCTCCTCACACCTCTAAACTTCATCTCTCATCGGTGAATAATTTTTTGAGTTAAATTTCTCTACTTAGCAACCATAGGCTTTCCAGAAAGTGAGCAGTCTTTGAGAGCTTGATGCAGATTCCCTAAGCCTCGGACAGGAGCATTTTGAGAGAAGGAACAAAAAAAAAAAAAAAAAAATCATCTCAGGTCTCCGTTATCCTAATGGAAACAGCCCAAAACAATAAGCCCTGTGGTCCAGTTACATTCACCAGGGTGTTTCCTGCTTAAATCAGTGCCCGCTAATCACATGGCTAAACTGTCACAGAGAATGATGAATGTGGAAAACAGCCGTCTGGGGAAGAGGCCAAAAATCCTCTCCTCCTCGCCAAAGAAATCAAAAGAAGTGATTGCCTCATTCAATTCCCAGGGTCTTAGTGGAGAGGAACTGCTTCAAGCTCAGGAAACAAGGCTATCTTCATCCATGTGCACTCTTGGGGGCATTCCATGGCTTATGAAAGGGGCCCCCTAAAATCTAGGGGTACCATTAACTCTGGGGAATATCTCTTGCTTAATCTATCACTTCTCTTTGTGACTGAACTTAGGTAAAACTTTATCCTGTCCAATATCTTCATTTGTGTCCCAAGCCCTTACTCTATTCTCCCAGAACCCAGTTATAAATAGCCTAACACTAAGCATTTTGTGACTTTCTTGAATGTCTATTACTCTAACTACATCGTGCCCCCCTTGAGTGCAGGGAAGGTGTTGATCTTGTTCTTTATTGCACCTCCCATGACAAACACAGTGCCTGACACAGAGTTTTAAAAACATATTGAATAATTAAATAGGTTATTCACCTGTCTACTCTATCAAATGGTAAGTTTTTTGATATCTATTGAATTATAAGTTTTCTGATAATAAAGTGAGTGTCTGATTTATTTGTATGTGACTACTACTTAACTTGGATGCTGGCTCATAGTCAAGATAGGTTTATTGAACCAGTGAAATGTACCTGAAAATGATGGACACACCCTCATCACGCTCTACCTCTCATCTTCCGACTGAACAGATTTCCCTAACGCCAATTTATTATGAAAATTGATGATCCTGTGTAATGGAAGCCTTTTCACGTTTACCAGGCTGGAGAAGCTCAGAACACGCATGTCACAGGACTAACGCTAGGCAAGTGGGCATTTGCAGTCAGAGACAATTGGGACCAATTTCTTAGAATGTGAAAGTCTGCTAAACTTTTGTGGCTTAACCTTCTCCTATATCTTATCTCTTCCTGTAGCTTTATCTTATATCTTCTCAGATAGCAAATGATTTCCATGCCTCATAATTAAAAGAAACAAGTTCTAGTTCTAAATCTGCTACTAATTCTGTGATCTTGGCATGTCTCGTTGGGACATAGTACACGAATCTGCAAAATAAAGGAATGAACCAGCATATCTCCAAGGTTTATTTTCCAGGAAGTCTAACATGATACTCAGCTTTAACCTAGGTCAAGCCCATGGCCATACGAATATGATTAACTAATAGTTCTGGATCACTCTTATCTCTTTCTTCCCCACAGGATCACCTACTCGGGACAAAGAACTGAATGTGCCGGGTTATTATTGGAGCCTTAGCTCAAAAGATTTATCCATGCACTTTCCTATTGCCTAAAGAGCTCCCTTCCTATATAGACTTAGCAGAACAGTTTGTGGTATTATAAATGAGGTCTGTAAATTCACAATGTATACAATGTCAGTGAAGACATACTCAGGTCCGAAAGCTGCATTCTGAGGTCTGTTGACTTCTCCTGTCATCCAATTCAAGGATTGCCCTGCTGACTTCAGATTTTCCACTTCTTGCCAGTAAGATTTTCTGCACTGTGTGGTCTCTGCTCTGCTCCTATGTAAGCCAAGGGCATGGCTTGCATACATTCTTTTAAAACTCTGTGATCATTTTTTCTCTTAAAAAAAGAAGCATCCAAGTGATACATTGAAAGTACATCTAATCGCTCAAAGCAAAGTAGCAGACCTCAGCTAAAATGAACATGAAACAAAACAGTATCCCAGGTCACTCAGTTTTTTACCTTTTAGGGTGGGGTCACTACCTCAATGGTACAAAAATCACCTATTCCATTTCAGACTTTAATATTTGGAAAAGAAATATCCATCCCAGACAATCATTGCTGAGCAGACTGCACTGTGATTCCAAATGTAGACCAAAAATAAGTAAATTTTCAGGTAAAAAGAAGCAACTATTTACCAGCTTCCTCTCCTGAACACATGTGTGCGTGCGTGTGCACACACACACCTCAGTATTCAGTGCAAGCACAAGGAAAAAATGATTTTGAAATTTCCTTTTAAAAAGTGGAAAGATTGCTTGTTAATTCTACAGCTTTCAGAATTGAGGTGAATGTTTTTCCCAGCACGACCATGCCTGTGTGTTCATCTCAGCAAGCAGAAAAGTGAGTTACACTCTGGAAGATTGAAGGGTAACCTCTAACAGCAACGTGGGTTACTGGCTCAGTTCTGAAGTTGAAGGAAAAGCACCACTTCTTGGATGATTCAGTATTCTGTAAGTGAATCAGAAAACAAATTTCAAGTTGTGGACCAAGAGCAAAAAGTATGTCAGTTGGGTGTCTTGTTATAACGTATTTACTCTGCTTGGGATTAGAATGAATGATTTATTGATCATTCCTCTTATTGACCATTCATCTAAAATAGGCCTTCTAACATTTTAATGTAAAAATGATTCACCTAAAACTCCAGTGACATTGATGATTCTGAATCTGTAGGTCTGGGGGAGGAGCTATTCTTCTGTCCTTCTAACAAGCTGCCAGGTAAATAAAAGATATTTCCATACCACAGACGATAGTAAAGATTGCAAATAGACCAATCATTTCTCTAATTCCAGTGATGAATTTTTTCTTTCTTTTGAGGCAGAGTCTTACTTTGTCACCCTGGGTAGAGTGCTGTGGCATCATAGCTCACAGCAACCTCAAACTCTGGGGCTCAAGTGATCCTCTTGCCTCAGTCTCCCGAGTAGCTGGGCCTATAGGTGCTTACTGCAAGGCCTGGCTGATTTTTCTATTTTTAGTGAAGATGGGGTTTGGGGGTCTCACTCTTGTTCAGGCTGGTCTCCAACTCCTGAGCCCAAGTGATCCACCCACCTCGGCTTCCCAAAGTGCTAGAATTATAGGCGTCAGCCACGGCACACAGCCTCGTATTCTTTTTTATAGTGACAAGACGTAGAAAGGATTTGGTAGCTATAAAGCTTTTTTATTTCAGAAAACAGCCTCCAAATTAAGTATTTCTTTCATAATCACTTCCTATCCTCCTTTGGTTACAATTATCAGAAGATTATTTGGGAGATAAATCATAGATCCCTGTGGTTATACAGTCAAAATACATAGCAAAAATATTAAGGATCAATGCATATTTAGAATCACAGATCCTCAGAACAGAGAAGGGCTTCAGTGTTGATCTGATAAATTTCTAATTATCCCTCGTAGGGCTCCCAGAATGGAGAAGACTTGACCAAACAGTCATTCTTATTGGAAGAGAGCTAAAATTACAGCCCAATTTTTTGACACCTACAAAAAAGTGCTTGGTTTACACTGAGTTTTTGTTATCACTATTATTATTATTATTGAAAAGAAGAGCAAATAACAACTCGGTTTGTTATTTCATGTCTTTTATGAACTATATTCAGTCAGCATTCCTTGAGATAGAGTCTTAATAAACATGCCTATCTCCATTTTATACACTGAGGAAACCAAGAGAGTAAAAGAATAAGCCAACAGCTTGCCTGAGAACACACTCACCACACACAGACAAATGCACAAAGCTACCGGGAGGATTTTCTCAAATGGTCCTCTGATCTGTTATTAAGTCCTGCTGTCTTCTCATTGTCTGTTTTATGTAAACAAAATGTGACCCATAAAACAATGTGTTGTGTTTCTGTGTTCTTTTTCTCTTTGTTTCCCTTCTTTCTCAGTTTGGCCAGTGTGCAAGCATCCCTCTTTTTCTCATAGGGTGTTATATTGTGTTTTTGCTTTCATCAAAACAATTAGCTACAGCTCAGAAGATATAATTCCACCAACATATCACAGAAAATTCTGTTTCCTGCCTTCTTTAATGAAGTCAGGCATCACAGGAAGTGGAAACACACGGGAGAAGAATGAGTTGTAAAGTATAATTGCTTTCAAGAAGAAAGACCTTCCCCTGTGAATCCATTTTGGATTAAATGCTATGGAGAATGTTTTCTTTTTTTATTTCCTAGCCCTTCTTTAAGGATATTGTGTGCAATACCCAGCCTTAGCTATAAGCTTTGTCCTGCTTTCAGGGGTATTAATGGAGAAGATGGGCTAAGATCATGAATTAAGTTTTAACCTTTATCCCAAGAATGCTTTTCAAATGCCATTCTTGCTAATGTTTTCAGGATGAGTTAGTAATGCTACTTTTAGGTTGTTCCCTCTCCTTCTGACACCCACCCACCTCCAAATTCTGCTCAAAGCTTCAACTTTTTGTTTGTTCCCTATACTCTGGCTCCATTGGCCTTCTCTGAATGTATCATTCTTTTTCTCGTCTTCTTTTTTTTTTTTTTGAGACAGAGTCTCACTCCTTCCCTCTCACCCTGGGTGGAGTGTCATGGTGTCAGAGCTCCCAGCAACCTCAAACTACTGGGCTCAAGCAAGCCTCTTGCCTCAGGCTCCCCAGCAGGGAGGCACCTGCTACAATGCCCAGCTAGTTTTTGGTTTCGTTTTGTTTTGTTTTCCATTTTTAGTAGGACTGGGGCTTATTCGGGCTGGTCTCCAACTCCTGAGCTCAGGCGATCCACCTGCCTCAGCCTCCCAGAGTGCTAAGATTACAGGCATGAGCCATTGCACTGGCCTGAATATACCATTCTTATTCCTATGGAAAGAACTTTGCCTTCACTGTTGCGTCTGCTTAGAATGTGTTTTCATCTCCTTTCTGCATAACTAGCTTATGCTGCTTCCTTAGAGAGGGTTCTCTAAGCCACCAGCCACCTAACGTCTCCCCCAGTGACCTCATTCCCAGAGTTCTGCTTTCTTTCTCTTCAGCACACTCATTACTCCAGTACAATACTCCTGGGACTTTTTTTTTTTTTTAGCTTTCTTCTCTCACAATATCAACATAAGCTCTGTGAGAGCAGAAGCATTTTCAACTGGATTTGAACTTTAGATAGCACTCATTGTGCACATAATAAATACTTGCTGTTGGACTGAAAAAGTAAAATCAGTCAATCAGAAAGTACACATTTAAATTGACAGACCACCTAATTTCCAGAAGTATAAAATGAACTTCAGAGAGGTAACCTAACGTTTCTGATAAGGCTTCCAGAAGCCATAGCAGAAGAAAGATGCCATTTGCTATTGCTTTCAGTAAATATCTGTTAGATGCAAGGCACTATACTAGATTCTTAGGAATCAAATTGTAAGAGAGACATTACTCCCTCCCGCCCATCCAGTGAACTAATAACTCCAGAGTCTCAGAGCCAAAGAAAACTATATAAATATCTAAAACATAGAAAGATATGAAATACAAGTGTGAAGGTGGTGTCGATTATGAAACATAAATCAGAGTTCCCTTGGTCTGTTACCCTGGAAAAACTTTAAAATATCACAATTGCAACTAAAATGAAAATGAACTCTCAGTGCCATCTCTTGGTGAAGTTTCCCATTACCACGGCCAAGTGGGCTTCTTCCCACCCAGGGACCCACTACAATGATGATTGCCACAGAATGTATAAGGGCCAAATGAAGAAAAAAAAACCCATCTTGGGCAGCACTGCTGGCTCAAAGGAGTAGGGCACCGGCCCCATATGCCAGAGGTGGCAGAACCTAGCCCTGGCCAAAAACTGCAAAAAAAAAAAACCTATCTTGTAGATAAACAGCTTAAACTAGGATTTTATTATTTTGAAGATGATTGTCAAAGAGTTCCTAAGGAAAAGAAGATAAACCAAACTCTGTCAAAGAAAGTCTTATCATTAACAAGGTGCAGCAGGCTCTCAGTCAGCACTATGGAAGAGGCAAGTATCTAGGGACCCATATATAAAAGTATTGTGCAATAGATAATGACATTCCAATGGATGCAACTTAATAATAACATAATTAGTGGAAGGAAAATCAAAAAATATTTTATGCAAGCATTAAAATCTGCCAACTTAAACAAATCTTGCTCGTTGGCACCTAGCATAAGCAGAGGCTTAATCATAGCACAGTCTTGATTTGGGTCCCCCTAGGAAGCCACAAATGCAACCTCTTAATTATTATCAATTACTCAGGGGGATAAAATGAGGTTTGGCTGCAAATCTACCCCAAATCGCAAATTTATAACATATTTAGAGCCTGGTGGTTAATCTAGATTATTCTGGACAAATGTGCTTGGCTTTGCGGAGGTTATAAATGGAGAGAAAAAAGAACATTACAGTGTTCCAGCTACTCGAGTCTCAAGAGAATTTCTTTTCCTTATTGAAGTGTTTAAAATGTTTCATCCACCCTATAAATCCAAGAGTCATTGGCCTTGGTTTAGGGAGCCACCAATCCAAAATAAACAAAAATGAAACAGTTCCTACTCTCTGGCTGTGTCTGGATAGTACTAAATTGACTATCAGCTTCAAAAATAATCAGTCAATTATATGAACAAGTCAAGCTGTGCTTAGTCCTATAGACATAAGAAATGAAGATGGAGAAAATCTTTCTACTTTTCCGCTAGTGCTATTAGGTCAAGTGCACTATTTTTATAGAGCTCCTATCAATTTCAAAGTTCTAAATCATAACATCACAGCTCAACCAAGGATAGAATACTCAATTCTTTACATTAAAAGAAGTCCTCTCTATACCACATAGTTTAAGCTTATAGCAAATTTTCTGTAAAGGACCAGTCAGTAAATGTTTCAGACTGTGCAGGCCATAAATGATCTCTGCCACATATCCTTCTGTTTGGTTTTCTCTTTGACAGATCTTTGAAAATGCAAAAACTATTTTCAGCCCACAAGCCATACAAAATCAGATCACAGGCCAGAGTTGGCCAGCTCCTGATTTATAACCAACATCAGATTACATACATACATATTAGGTATGCACAGTCCAAAAAAGATGGTGAAGGGAATGACTTTTTTTCTTTTCTTTTTGAACATTCTTTGATTCTTTTAAGAACAGGAATAATGTTTCTAAAATATATTATGCCAAAGTCTCTACTCTTCCTCCTTTATTAGTTGAAGTAGCATTGGCTGATATAAGAAATGAAGGCAAAAATCTCAAGTGACTACGCACAGGACAAGTGTACTTTTCACCCAACAGGAGGATGGGCAGGGGTTGTCCACGTCATACAATTGTGTAGAGAGCCAAGCTGTCAGAAACCCAACCAGCATTAACACAGGGCTCTAGGGGGCATCATTAATGTTGACATCTGGCTAGTGGACAAAGAAAGCACACCCATGGCACTCTGAAACTGACATACCATTTTTTTTTTTTTTTGCATTTCACTGGTTAGAACAAGTCATAGAACACATATACATGCATGTCTAATTTACAAGAGCAAGTGCAAAACATTGGTGGAGATGGAGCATCCACTTTTCCAGTGAAAACTCTGCACTATAGAAGGTGAGCAAAGTCTTAGTGGAGCTAGTTCTCTGGACTCCCTGGGACTTCTAATTGTTTCCAGTTGCCCTAAGAATCTCTCTGCTCATCAACAAATTATAACCAAACCATTTGTAATTGCTTCCAGCACTAGACAGACAAACCAAGAATAAGGGAACTATTTCTTAATTTTTGTATTATCAAAGCAGACTTCCATAGATACATAATTAAACAATATTATTGAAAACAAGCCTTCCAATAAAAGCGTGTCCTGAAAACTCAAGAAGCTGGGTTTTTATACAACACAAAGCAAAGAATCAATGTATAACTACAGAACAGTAAGAAATTTGGGATATGACCTAAATAAAATTCCTCCCCATAAATAAAAAAAAAAAAGTTCTTCCCAGCCTGAGACATGGGGCGTGGAGAAAAGATGTAGCAGCAGGAACGCAGAGAGGTTTTAGAAAGAACACTACAAGGGTTAGATGCGGCTTTTGTGCTCACCTGACTCTCAACCCCCCAGTTTTTGGCGTATAGCAGGGAGACAGTCATAGTAGAGCTGAAAGAAAGATGTGGTATAACAAGACAAAGAGAATGACTGAGGTGGTTTTCATATTCCTCCATTGGCCAACTCTTCATGGCTTGTAGCAGATTCAGTAGCTCCCACATATTCCGATGAGGGACACAGATAAAGGCTAAAATGCCACTGAAATATACCGACAGGTAGAATGTTCAGAGTCATGAAACACGTTCGTCTATAGAAAATATTGAACAAACTCTAAGTCAAGTTTCATAGCCAACAGTGACTAGGAAGATTCCAGAAGCTCCACACTGACCAGAGACACCTGTCCCGTCCATGATTAAGGGTCATCGCTCTTTCTCAAACTCAATGGCACAAAGACAAAGAAAAAGGATGGATAAAAGTGAGTTAACAGAACCCAGAAATATTGCATTCTCTCTTGAAAACAAAGATGCTTCAAACCTAAAAAGTAGCTAAAATAGTATTTGGCTGAAGATTCAACTGGTTAGGACTGCATATACCAGCCCTCCATAAAATAAGTGGTCTGCTCTGCGTAGCTTAAAGGAACTTGAGAACAAAATGGAATTGAGCTATAGAAAACTAAAAAGTTATATTTCTGTGCCCCTGAGTGGTAATGTGTAAATTTATACCTGATACACTATGTTTATTTTTGTTAAATTGTCTTGTTCCCCCTCAAGCTGAAGGCAGTATGTCAAAACACTTTTACCTATTACATTAAGGAGTACTTTAAGTGTCATCCTGGGATGTTATCTAAAAAAAGAGATCTTCATGGCAGTGTTATATGTCTGAAGTTGTTATAAACACAAGCTTCAGAGTCAGAAAACCTGTGTACAAATCATGACTGTACAATGTGCTGGCCACAAGGGCTTGGGCTGCTAACTTAAATGTTTAGCCTCAGTTTCCTTCTTTTATAAAACAGACAAAACATGTACTTCACAAGGTTGCTGTCGGTCAAATAAGGATATAGATGAAGTACATTTCGCACATGATAAATGCTCAAAAAATGATAGCTGGAACCCATCTAGATTTTCCAGATAAGGGAATACTGAGTCATGGCTTTTTAGTGGTTCATTAAAAAATAACATCCAACATTAAAGTAATTAATTACATGTTTCAAGTTGAAGCAGAGTATTCATTTTCGGAAGATAGGTCAGAGTCCTATATCATAATTGTTTGTTTTATTTTCATTATCAGAACTATCTCTGGGGCAGGGAATCCAATTCATCATAACCAATAACTGGCAAAGAGAGGCAATTATAGTACCTATTAATATATCCCATGATATATTGGGATTTCAAGTTTAAGGCCAAGATAAAGTTACAACACTGTACACGCGATGAAAGGGTTATTTTAAAAAGAACTTTTGTTGAAAATTTGAAAGTTTGCAATTGATTACACTAACTATGACCAAGATGAACATTCAAGGTCAAATTAGTCCTCAGCCCTTGGCAAGAATTGCAAGTTCTCACAGATAGACTTCTGACAGCAGTCACAGCATGGAGCAGTAATTTTAATGCCCTACATGTTATCCAGCACCTTCTATGTGATAGCACGATTATAAGCATTTCACTTTGCATAAGCTCCTTTTATAATTAAAATAACTGGGAAGGACATCTCGTTACCATTTCCTTTTTAAGAGGAGGAGGGTCTTTGTGGTGGTCAACTTACATGGCTGCTTAGAAGCCAGGATTTCATCCAGGATTTGGCCCAAAGCTGCTTGTGATTTCTTTTTTGTTCAAATCATGAGCTATTTGTCTGCACTTCCCAAGTGCACAGAATGATGACGATACCCTTTCTATTTCCGTCAAAGTCTTTGCTTGTCAAAACCATTCTGTTTCTTCTTCGCCAAGCCCTCGTTGCTTCTATTTTTACCAATATTCATCATTGAATGAACAAAGATTAACCACAACTGTCTCTAAGCAAAGTTAACCACCCTTGTCCATGGTGACCATCAAGTCCATCCTTCCCCCACAATTAACATGACCACAGTGACACAGCCTGGAAATGAGGAGCAGTAACCCTGCCTTCGAAGACCTTCTGCTTTATCATTCCTTCTTTGTTGTTATGGCCCCAGTAGGGCAGCAGGGATAAGCGAGAAACTCACAGATCTCAGATCTGACTGTTCTCTGCTGTGACTCCAGAGTTAGGCAATCTTCGACAAATCAATTTTTCCATATCTCTGTTTGCTCATCAGTAAGACAGGACCTAAAACACCTGCTCACTTGAGGGTTATGAAGTTGCAGTGTGGTAGCGTTTGAGAATTCCAATGGTATATAGGAATGAATTGTCCCCAAATGCTATGTAAAATACCAAACCTGTTATGTAGGCTGGCCAGACTGAGATTGGTAAGGGGATGATGTTACTTCCCGATAAAGGATTTAATTACACAATAAATGGCAAAATTAAAATAAGAGACTCTCAGGTTAGAATCTCTATATTATGTTAAAATTTGCCCAGTTCTTGAGGGGCTCTTAAACAATATTTCCAGCCGGGTGGTGACTCGTGTCTGTGGTCATGGTACTTTGGGAAGCTGAGGCAGGTGGATTGCCTGAGCTCACAGGTTTGAGACCAGCCTGAGCCAGAGCAAGACCCCATCTCTGAAAAAAAAAAAAAAACAGCCAGGCATTGTGGCAAGTGCCTGTAGTCCCAGCTATTTGGGAGTCTGAGGCAAGAGAATCGCTTAAGCCCAAGAGTTTGAGGTTGCTGTGAGCTGTGAGGCCATGGCACTCTCCTAAAAGGGGGTGACAAAGTGAGACTCCCTCTCAAAAAACAAACAAAACAATATTACTTTCTTTGTTTTTAGATCCTGGACAATTTTCCATGGATCAAGTGCAAATAATGATGATAGTACTTTTTTTATTCCTTCAGAAACTATACTTTTCATTTTTCCCTGGATCCTCACAGTGCCATTTTTATTCTTTTTTCCATTCATTCTCGTTGATGGATGATGAACTTCTGACCAAGATGAACTATAGACACCTCTTAGTAGCCAAAATAAGACCACCCTACTCCACAGTGAATCAACTTGACACTCTCTAGAACATTTTCATCTCAACCTCTTTCAAGTGCCCCTTCCCTTTTAAGGATCTGTATCTGTAACTCTAGGGTTGGGATGGAAAGAAACCAATAAAACCACAGCCACTTAAAACTGGAAGGAACCCAAGACCTATCACCAGTATCAACCTCTCCATTCACATTTAGTTGCCAGTGAATTTGTAGCATGTACGAAGTTAGGGGTTTCATTACATTGACTCATTTAATTTTATATAATCCTCACAAAAATCCCATAAAATACTTTTATCCTCATTTTAGAGAAAATGAAAAGGAGACTGGCAGAAGTTATTTGCTTGTGAAATAGCAAGGCAGCAACAACACCGTGCCCGTTACACCTTTCTCCTGGGTCAGAAACTCATTTGTCTCAAATGTGGATCAGTCACAGGACATGATTTATAAAATCCGAAGCATGTTGCCCAGATGAATGAGCCAGCAACAGGCTGAAAAATCAAATAGATACTAATACAAAACGCTAAATGCCAAGGGTACCATCCCCTGGAAGGAAAATGATAATTAAAAGGAAAAAAAAAACAATTAAAAAAAACCCCTCTTTTGTTGTAAATGATTTACATTATAATCATGCTTCATTTCTGACAGGGAAGTATGGTGAGAAATATATTTCTCTCTCGATATTGTTTTAAAAGAGAAGTTGCATTGTGCTTGTTTCACTGGTGAGAAATAAGAGAGAAGAAAGACTAATAAATAATTTATGAACAAGACTGCTTCACTGATCAGATTTGGTGATGAAAACTTCTTTGAAAACCCATGAGGAACGTTCTTAACGGAAATTATTTGCACTGCTCTAGGGATGTCTTTTTTTTATCCCCTACTATTAGTTTGATTTTGGCTTGACAGTCACCACTGTGCAGAAATGTAACAGCAAACACAATGAAAAGCCTTTCCACATGATTATTTTCGAAAGTAATAAGACATGTGTGACCTGGAAAATCAGCCCTTCCAATGTGTCAGGTAAGGAGGTGGATGATTATATTTTTAAAAGCTGCCTTTATCTCCACGTTGCACAGGAACTCAGAGGCAAAATTTAGGGGTCTAGGATGGACTTTTGCTGCCACCTACTGGTCTGTGTCAGAAGATTGACACATGCTTCCGAGTTTCCTCAAATGAAGATGAAAGAATTCAAAGTTGGGGGATGGGGGAGAAATATTCTTTTTGTCGGGTAGGAAAATCCCCATGGAGAGGAATTTCCACAGCCAGTCACAGAATCATATATACCTTATGCTAGAGAATGTTTAATAGTAACCCTCGCCTATAATCTAGGGATTCTGCCACTGAGAAGTGACACCATTCTCCGCTCATTTCTTCAATCACAGTTAAGCCCGAGTAAGTCTATATACACATTCGCTTTCTTAAGACTTAAAACTGAAGAGGAGTAGAATAGCTTGGTTACTTCAGAACGAACTCTGAGCAGTTACTAGCTGCCTGGAAATTCAGGCAAGATATTTAAACCTATTTAAATATTATTTTCCTTATACAGAAAATGGGAGACAATAACACTGGCTCTGTAGTTTATTAGTGTATTGTTCATCCACATGTTCAGTTTACACTTACTGAGAAGCTGGCATAAGAATTAAATGTTGTAATTTACATAAAGTTCCTTGCAAATACCTGACACACATAAGTTCCCAGTGAAGGCCAGCTGCTGCCTCTTAACGTCACTGCTAACTGCCCTTCATGTCATTAAATAACAGCTAAGGATTCCAAATTTGTAGTAATGAAGTGGGGAAACTACCCAGAATGACCTCACTGGACTATCAGCTTCCTTTGTCTCCTGCAAGGCCATGACAAGAAGCAAGGTTGGCAATGCCAAAAGAGAGAGACCAGCACACAGAGCTGTTCGTTATGCATCAAGTTAGTCTAGATGAAAAATAGAACCCATCTGATTCTAGTTCAGGTAATGCCACAATCTGAAATGTGGTGAAACAATGCAATAAGGCTTAGACATTTGCAAGAATTAATGCCATTCTGTAGTATGTCAAGCGTGCAAGAATAGTATGTCTAAAAAATTAACATACCTTAATTTAAAGTATTTTATTCCTAACATAGGCAAAACATAATTTGAGCCTTCAGGGATTTGTCATCAGTTTGTTTGAGGCGGGTCTTGCATCGATGGTGATGGCTTCTGATGGATCAGGATAGTGCTTGCTACAGTTCAAGGTGGATGTGGCAATTTCTTGAAATAAGACAGTAGTAGAGTTTGCTGCATTGATTGATTCTTTCATGAAAGATTTCCTGGGAGCATATGAAGCTGTTTGATAGCATTTTACCCACAGTAGAATGTCTTTCAAAATTGGAGTCAGTCCTCTCAAATTCTGCCTTTGCTTTACAAATTAAATGTATGGAATATTCTAATTTTTTGTTGTCGTTTCAACGTAGTTGGCAGCATCTTCACCAGGAATAGATTCCATCTCACAAAACCAAATTGTCTGCGGATCCGTGAGAAGTCCTCCTCTGTTCAGGTTTTGTCATGAGATTGCACATCAGGCTCCACTTGTGATTCTAGTTCTCTTGCTATTTCCACCGTGTCTGCAGACTTCCTCCACTGTGGCCTTGAACCCCTCAAAGTCATCGATGAGGCTTGGGATCAACTTTTTCCTAACGTCTGTTAATATTGATAGTTTGACCTTTCCCATGAATAACGAACATTCTTAATTGCATCTAGGATGGCTAATCTTTCCCAAAGGTTTCTATTTACTTGGTCCAGATTCATCAGAAGAATAACTGTCTGTAGCAGCTATAACTTTATGAAATTTTTAAATAATTTTTTTAATAATAGGACTTAAAGTTAAAATTACTCCTTCCTCCTTAGCCTACAGAATAGATGTGATTAGCAAGCATGAAAAACATTAATCTCTTTGTATATCTTTATTAGAGTTCTTGAGCAAGAAATATTTTGAAAGTAATCATTTTTTTCTGAGCAGTGAGTCTCAACAGTGGGCATGAAATATTTAGTAAGCTATCCAGGCTTTATTGTTCTTTGAGGGAAAAAAAATTTTTTCCCTTCTTTTAGCAATAGAATTCTTTTTAATGATATCATACTTGAGACCTAATACATAAAAGATAAAAGCAAGACTGAATTAGCTGAAGCAAGGGTAGAAGCCAGGATGGCCAAGATATACCCTGAGTAACTCCTGCTATGCTCTTTATTTTCCCTAGTACAAACTCTCTGGGAATGTGCAAAGCAAATGGAACCAGAAACATCAATGGAGAAAGATGTAGAAGCTCTTATGCATAGGCAGGCATCTGGCATTGTCAGGAATTAGTTCTTAGGCCCCCAGTGATGAAAATGATACCAGACAGGTGGGCCCCAGCCAGCTCAGCTGCTGGAGGACCTACCGCCTCTGTCTTGGTGGTGTTGCCGGCAGCTGGCAGAGGAACCAGCAGGCTGGAGCGTATGAAAGCTGGGGGAGCTTCCCTCCCCCAACAGAGGCTCCAGTAGCCAAAGGAACCAGACACCAGCCAGGAAGACACTAGTGATTCCTCCATTGCATCCCTGATTGGTCCATTTTCAGGACCCGAAAGCTCATTGGACAACTGCCCCTATATAAGCCACTGAGCAGAGAGCCCAAGCTCAGACCGCAGCAGACCCCAGAGGGAGAGAGCGCAGAAGAGCAAGAGCTGTAACACTTGTACCCTGCTCTGCAAGGAGGTATGGCTCTTTGTAAGAGCTATAACACTTGTATCCTGCCCTTCAAGGAGGTTTGGCTCTTTGTAGGAGCTGTGACACTTGTCTAAAACCTATCTTATCCTGCTCTGCAAGGAGGTTTGGCTCTTTGTGAGAGCTGTAATACCTGTTGAATAAAACCTAACTTACTGTTGAGCCTGTGGTCTGTTGATTCATTCATTGAATCACTGAGACCAAGAGCCTGGAAATCCAGTATCAAAATTCCAGATTCAAAAAGACAAACACAGACTGCATGTGGAAGAGAAGCTGCAGTGTTTGTTTCACTTTGTTTAGTTATTTGCTTTTCATCTAGTGAAACCTCAAATCATCAGAGGAGAATGAGATGTACAGAAAGTTATCAAACAGTGCAAAATGGCATAATGGAATCAAACAACCCAGTTCAGCACTGGTTTTGTGGTAATTGGGATATATTTTTGCAAGTCTTGGCATTCATTGTTCATTATCCCATAAAACCTCAGCTATATGAATGTAAGTTGAACATAACAGCCAAAAAATAATAAATGTCTTAAGACAACAGACTCAGCTCCTAACCCACTGTTCTTCCTTATATTAATTAATGTCTTAAAGGTTAAGAAAATGATGCTTCTGCTCACTCTGAAGTTCTTCTTGTTGGTGATGGTGGTGCCCTCTAAAATATGTGGCTTTGATCTTAAGCCAGATGCATTGATATTGCTGCTCAAATACTTACCAAAAGAAATATTTCTTCTCCATAAAATATCAGCAATTGGTAAAAAATTAGTTTCAGCACTCATAAAGTAGCTCCTCTTGAGTACATCAGTAAAACATTAAATGGTTTGTCATGTGTATTTTATTTCAGAGTTTGTAATGACCAAAAATAATTTTTTACAATATCTGTGGAAGAGCAATCCAACTTCATATGGGCATTTTTATCGTTTGTTCAATATAGGAACTACATGGAAGTTTTAGAATACATTCCAAGCTATATTTCTGTTTTCACTGAGGCATAATGTTTTAATTTCCACAATTGCTATAATTTTTTTCATTTCTAAATGCTGTAATATATCTCTCGATCTTGGGGATGCTTCACTGAAAGTTTTTTAATTATTCTTCCTTTTTGGTATTATGCAACAGGTTGAAATAGTCTTTAAAAAATGTAGTTTTAGGCTCGGCACCTGTGGCTCAATTCGCTAAGGCGCCAGCCACGTACACCTAAGGTGGCGGGTTCAAATCCCCAGTCCGGGCCAGCCAAACAACAATGATGGCTGCAACCAAAAAATGGCCGGGCATTGTGGCGGGCGCCTGTGGTCCCAGCTACTTGGGAGGCTGAGGCAGGAGACTCGCTTGAGCCCAGGAGTTGGAGGTTGCTATGAGCTGTGATGCCATGG
>CAUYQV010131029.1:0-22772 GCA_963574575.1 Galagoides demidoff
GGTGACAGAGGCAATGAATATCAAAAGAAGAGAAAATACAAGAGAGAAGAATGAGCTCCCTGCTACTACTAGAGTTCTACCAGAGGGATGAGGTGGTATTCGTTTTTTTTCCTAAGAAAAAAATGCATGCCAACCCTCTGAAATAATACCAGCAACCTCCTCTCAGTTTTTCAATAATGAGGATGCAGGGGGCCACCAGAAGGTGGAATCTGTCTCCAGGAGGCGGTGGCAGAGTTAAAAGCTCCCTGAGAAGGAGGATGTCACACACTGGCAAGGCTCATTAGTGGATGTGCTGTGTACTCGGGACATATGTTCCAGCAGAGATAAAGAGTTGCCTAAGACCCATCCATCCAATGATCACAGCTTACTTAGGATGACTCACTTAGGAACAACCTGATCATCAGAATATCCCTCCCCCCACACAAAAAAAGCATCATTAGTCATAAAGAAAATTAAGTGAACAACTGAAGAATTTAGAAACTAAAGAGTCTTAAGAATATTCTTATCTCTTCCTCTAAGAGAAAATAAAAAGGAAACTATGTGACGTGAACAGGTGCAGCTGCAGATACAGTCAAATGGGCCTGGGGGAGGGGCAGGCGTGAGCTGCAGCATCAACACAAACGCCTGAGCAAGGGACAGAGCTTCTCATGTGCTTTGATGCCATTTTTAATGGTCGGCCTGGAGACTGACAAGAAGCTGCACTGCTTCTAAGAACTAAATTCTGTTTCACATGAAAGAACTGGTCAGTGACTAGGAAGGGCAAAAGGGATAAAAAAAACAAAACTGAACAGCCAAAGACGGAGGTCTGTGAAAAGGAATTGTAGATTGTCAAGAGAGGCAAGAAAAAGACCCATCAGACACTGCTACCAACAGTTCTCAAGGGAGATTACGGTTGGTGGCTAGGAATGGAGCCTGTATGTGGACACAAAGATAAGGAAGAAATAGCCTGGCATGAGATCTATCCTAGAGATAAAACTGACAGGGTAAGAAAATGGAATTGATGTGGGAAATATAGGAAAGGAAGAAATCAAGGGTAGCACTTATATTTCTAGCTTGATAACTAGGTTGTCAAATGGTCTCATTTACTGAGATCAGAAAGTTTGGTGGCAGGAAGGTATAGAGAGAAATCAAGAGTTCTGTTTTATATATACTTAGTCTGACATGCAGATGAAGTACCCAAATGGAGATGTCAGAGAGGCACTGAATGTATTATTTGGAAGATCAGATAAGAGATTCTGACAAGAAGTATAAATGTAGAAGCATTGACATCATCAGAGCATAGTTGAGACCACCTAAAGAAAGGATACAGAAGGATAAAGATACCCATCACTAAGTGAAACAGTCAATTAACTTTTAGTAGGATAACCTATATTTTACACTTGATCTTAGCCAAAAGGCTGAAAAGTGATGGGATAAACTACATTTTAAATGAGAATGGGCAATTTCGTCGGCCTGGTCCTCTGCAATATGTTTGTGAATCACCTAAGTAAAGATAGGAGGCTGCTCCTTGGATCGGAGAATGACATTCATTTAATCATTAAAATACGTAGTGATTTTTCTACTGTGTGCTAGGCATTAAATTAGGTAGCAGAGACACAAAACATCCCTCCCTTTAAAAGGCAGTGAGGGATAATTGAAGGACATTTACCAACACAAGTGATGGCAGTACGGCACTCAAAAAGAATCGTGTTCAAGGTACAGATAAACAGCTAATACAGTTGATAAAAACAGAGAGTCTAGAACCATACTGCCTGCATTCAAAATTCCAGCACTGCCTCTTACTAGGCAAATTGTTCAACTTTTCTGATTCTCAATTTTCCTGCCATAAAAATGGGGATAACAAAAATAGTAACCTCATCGCTTCTCAGCCATTTGGCTAAGATCAAGTATAGTATCTCTTCTTATCAGTTTAAAAATACTAACCTCATATATATGCTAAATAAGTACAATGCCCAGCATGCAGCACTGCTCAACTCTGTAGGTTAGTTACTATGATTACTCAAAAGGATGACAGCAATCTTAAGGACGAATTAGAATCTGTCAGTTTCTCAAGAAGCAGTTAACAATGGACCAAAATTAATAAAATATAAGGAAAAAATTTTACATGTAGATTAAAATAATTTTGTTGACTAATATTAGATTTAGATCTGACCTAACAGAATGCAAAAATCTATTAATCCAGTATCTTGTTTGGTGAAAAGTCCAGTGTGAGTCAATATGTAGTATGTGTGTTGTATTACCTGAAGTCTGGTGTCCTCATTAAGAGGGCTAATAGTTTCACCATAACCAGGACCAAACCTCAAGTATTCTGTTTACTTCTTAGTATGTAGCTTCATGAAGCATCCAATCCTCTTGTTACATGTTCTCATACGCACCCTGTGTTATATGTAATTGGTATATATAGGTGCATACATACGTATAATTAGGACCTATTGTTTATTTCCCCTACTGGACTGTAAACTGGATAAGGTCAAGGATAGAGTATGGCTTACCAGCATCTTACTAGTAGCTAGTATAGTTCTTTCACCAAGTAGATACTCAGTCATTTTTTTTCCTGGATGAATGAATAAGTGAATATATATAACATGAGAATTCTTGGAAGAAAAGGAAATTTTTAGCCTAAGGAAGATATGACGGTTGACTTCAAATTAGTGAGTGAGTGTCCTGTACAAGAGAAAGTAGACTAATCTGATAAGGTCCCAGACAGCAGACTTAAGACCAATGGGTAAAGGCACAATTGAACTGAAGCTAAGGAAGAACCTCTGTTAGCTGAACCTGTATGACAAATTTAGTGATATGCTGATCCTTCATCACTACAAAGGAAGGATCTGGCCAGGTCATGTGGAGGATCTGGATGGTCCACAACTCAGATCTAATAAGTTAATACTCTCCTTTCCATTATTTAAGATTCTTACCAGCCAGACTTCTTCCCTCCATTTCTGTCCACCCAGAACACTCACAACCCTAAAATGGTGCAGTTATCATCCAAGGCTCAAGGAAGGAGCTGGACACTCCCATCTAACCACCTTTCTTAGGTACACTGGAGTGCAGGGAGAAGTACTCCTAAAGAAAGTGGAGGAAGGAGTAGGTGTAGAAGCAAAAGCGTTCCAAGGTAGATAGGGAGCCTGTCGAAACACAAATCTTTCTAAGAGCTTATGAAGAAAAGTTCATTCAATCATTTGACTCAACAACACCTATGGCAGATTTTCTTCTCTTGATCAATGGGGACTCAAAATGTAGGTCTGATAACTAAATAGTCATGTGAGTAGTTAAATCAAAACATTTAAAACCCCACCTTTACATGCTGAAAGAAGTAGACAATTATCAGATTCCTATCTATAAAACAAAAGCATTTTACACATGAAATGTTAGGAAAATACCATCTCCCTCACTGTCCTCCTCCTCCATTGACTAATTAGTTCCTTAAAAAAAAAAATAAATTTGACAACAGCAGTTTTAACCCTTTCCAAGTGTGGGGTCTGAGAGTATGGCTCTCTGAATCTTTCCCATGTAGCTGGGCACCATCTATAAAGTTACTGGCTCATTTAAGACCATCAGTCATATGAACTGCTTTTATTAAGAGCACAATTTTTAAAAAGCATAACATCTCAATTTGGGACATTGCTTAATATGAAAATCTCAATATTTTAGGCTTTAGAGGAAAATTTAAGTACTTTCCTGATGCCTCCCCTCACTGTTTAGCAAAGACAAGAGGTGGCTGAAAACCCCTAAAATGTGAATAAACTGGCATTTGTTGGGGGAAGTGACTCCACAGTCTTTGATGTCTTGGGAGAAAGGCAGAAGACCTTGAAGCACCAAGAGACTTAGCTAGAAAGACTTAGAATTCAGCACTAAATTTGCACATTGGTTGGAATCGCCTTGACAGGTGCCTTGTTTCTTCATGTGGGAAATGAGGCAAGTCCTTCCCAGAGGACATTCCATGATCCTCATCAGCAGCCTCTAATCAGCAAAGGGACCCTCATAGAGGCCCTGGGACAGGTCTTGCTAATGAGCTCCCAACTGCCCCCTTTGCTGTCCTCACCCTGTACAGTATGTACCTTCTAGGGAAGGGAAAGAGTTTTGTGGGAGCCTTACCTGTTTTTCCTGCTCCACTTTCCCCAGTAATGAGAATACATTGGTCTTTATCTTGATCTCGAAGGGATCTGTATGCTTCATCTGACAGGGCAAAGCTGCAGGAGATAATGGGGGAAAGTGCTTAGAATTCAGCTCATTATTACAAGTTTATCAAATGGAACTATAAGTTCCTAAAAGGGTCATTCTGATAGGCTCTAGGAAGCAAGCTGACGCATCACATTTTATTTCCTGCAAATTCCTAAATAAATAAATCTATTCTCGGTCACACCTGTTACCCTTTTCCATTCATTTTCTTTTTAGTTTCATTTTTTTGATTTGTATATATTCTTGGGGTACAAGTACAATTTTTGTACACTAAAACACCGCATTGTGGTGAACTCCAGAGCAACACATATGTCTCCACCAAGCACCTCCCATCAGCATGAGTCTCCACTGTCCACTGCACATTCTGCTTCATGTGTCCATATTTAGCTCCCGCTTGTAAGAGAGAACATTGTGGTGGGGTTTTTTTTTCTGTGTCTAGTTGTTTCACTCAAGATCATGGCCTCCAGTTCCATCCATGTTGTTGCAGAAAACATGATTTCATTCTTTTTATGGCTGAATAGTATTCCACTGTTCATATATACCACATTTTCTTTATGCAGTCCTCCACTGATGAAAACTTAGATTGAGTCCATTATCTTTTCTATTGTAAACAAACATACAAGTGCAGTCATCTTTTTTATATATTAATTTATTTTCCTTTGGGTAAATATCCAAGAGTAGACTTGTTGGATCATATGGTAATTCTATTTTTAGTTCTTTGAGTAATCTTTGTACTGTCTTCCACAGAGGCTATACTAATTTACATTCCCACCAACAGTAGAGTTCCCTTTTCTCTGCATCCTCGCCAATATCTATTCTTTTTGTCTTTTTAGTGATAGCTGTTTTGATAAGTGTAAAATGATATTTCATTGTGGTTTTACTTTGTACTTTTCCGATTTGTGATGTTGAACATTTCTTCATTTACTTGTTAGTCATGTGCTTGATGTCTTTTGAAAAAATGTCTATTCATGTCTTTAGCCTACTTGTTAATGGGATTATTTGGTTTTTGTTGTTGTTGAGTTTGAGTTCCTTATAAATTCTGGATAGCAGTCTCCTGTCAGATGTATAGTGTACAAATGTTTTCTCCTATTCTGCAGGTTGTCTGTTCACTCTGTTGATTCATAAAGTCCTATTTCTCTATTTTTGTGTTTGCTCCTTGTGTCTTTGAGGTCTTAGTCATGAATTTTTTTCCTAGTAGTTTTCTCCAGGTTTTCTTCTAGTTCTTTCTATAGTTTCTGGTCTTCCATTCAAGTCTTTGATTGATCTTGAGTTAATTTTTGCAGATGGTGAGGCACAGGAATCCAAGTTCATTCTTCTGTGTATGGCAATTCGATTTTCCCAACCCCATTAATTTGAAAAGGGTGTCCTTTCCCCTAGTGAATGTTCCTGTCAATTTGTCAAAGATCAGTTTGGCTGTTAAGCATGTGGCTTTATTTCTGGGTTCTCTATTCCCTTCTATTAATCTAAGTGTCTATTTTTATACCATAGTACCATGCTGTTTTAGTTACTGTAGCCTTGTAGTATACTTTGAAGTCAGATAATATGATGCCTCCAGCTTTATTCTTTTTGCTAAAGATTGCTTTTTCCATGCATTCTCTATTAAACAAAAATGGAAGTGATTTGTTGTACCCTAAAAGTGTGCTTTATTTAACCCACAAGTTCCATTTATTTTCTTATCATATCCAAACCTAAGTATTTCAGAAAACCAAGAAGAAAATATTACATAGCACATCTACAAACTGGTTAATGCTGAGATTTTTTAGGATAATATGCTGGATTTAGAATATCATGAGGAAAAAAAAAAACTTTCCAAACATTACAAAAATGCTACCAAACACCAAATAGTTCATGTTACCAGACAAATGATGGAAACGCCAAGATCCACCAGTGGCAAAATGGTACTACCCGGTTTGCCACCATTCTTGTCTAGTCCCATTTCCTAGCTTGTCATCTACCTGAGGATGACAAAGGGCCCTATCAAGTAAGGCCAGGACAGTCCTCCTGCTGAGCTAGCTAATTGAAAAATAATTCTGACAATATGATAACCTATGTTAAATAGGTAAAGTCCTTCTAATTCATTTAGTAACATGTTGAGAGCCTAATCTGCATCAAGAACAAGCTGGGAATCTGGCAATAATTAATACTTGTCCCCTTCTTGTTCAAAAGTGGAGGAGAAATATACAAAGTAAAAATGAAACCCAACAGATTAATCCCAATGATAAACATGTGCAAAACACTACAGGACAGGAACCTCACAGGGTGGGGATTAGACCTAGAGAATCTTCAGGAGGTGGAAAAACAAGTCCTAAAGAATGAATTAGCAAGATAAATGGCTTTTAGGCAAAAATAAAGACCAAGACATCATGGAGATGAAGGTGAGGGTTTATGAGCAGTTCCATGTAGCTGTTTGAAGGCAAAGTATCAGGAGAAGAGATGAGCCAGTGAGACACACTTCCAAAAAAGAACAATAGAGCTAATAGGAAACCTCACTATAGGAGTGCACACAGGGCAGTGGCAAGGTCAGAGAGTTATTAGAATGAATAACAGTGACTTTTAACCAGGTCTCAGAACTCTCATGAAGCCCTTTAGGTTTAATCATTTTAAATTTCACTACTGCACAGACACTGACACAAAGCAAGGACATAACTTGCTGAGATCACACTGCCAGTGTGACAAGGTAGAGCCAGAGCTGACCCCCACTACTGACCATGAGATGCAACAGCTTTGCATCTGGGATATATCACAAGGTGGTAAGGGTGCATGTGAGGGAGACCAGTTTAGAGCAGGGAGACTGGTGGAGGCCTGAGATACAGGAAGAGTTTAAATCTAGCCAACCTGATCACACTCATCAAAGACTTTGGCTGTTCTTCAGAAGACATGTGGAGTCATCAATATTGACAATTTGTTGCTCATCTGCAATGTGCCAGGAGCTGAGTGAGGTTCAGTGAAAATGTATTCATATTTGTATCCATAACTGGATTTGATCTTCCATACATCCCTGCAAAGTGTACGCCAGCTTCCTTCAAGAAATATGGTCTTGGGAAGCGACATGAGAAGCCCACAATCCCATTCTCAGCAGAGTCATAACCTTATCCCAGGAACTCTTTGAATCACATTCCTATTCCCCTGCCTCTTGTCATATTCCCTTACAACCATTTGTTAGCACATCTTATCTTGTGGCTGGACCACTGTGAAGCCTCAAGGAGGGCCACTCCAGTCTTATTTTGTGACCTTCACATTAGCGAGTCTGTCATCCTGCATGTGATAAGTACCATATAGTCTAAGTGCATTTGTTGAATGAATGTGTAGATAAAAGATAAAGGAAAATAACAGAAACATCTGGCACCAAGGTCTTTTTCAAGTAATAATTCCCTCCGGCCATCCTTTGGGACAGTATACCCTGATCCTTCTCTGTCCCTCAAAGCCATTTCAACCATTTTCTCTACACAACCAAGCCTTGCTCAAGCTTCACAGCTGCTGCAATCTCAACCTTCACTGGCATTCTGAGCACCATTGCATAGTGGAGATGGTGGGAAACACAGAGAATATGGAGGTGGAAAATATCCTATATGTGATGCCCTGTACCCCAAATCTGTAACTCACCACCTTCATGACCTTGAACAAATCACTTGTCCCTGCCTAAACTTTGGGTTTTTTTTTTTTCATTTACAAAACTAGAAGTGTATAAAAGCACCATGAAAGTTATAAATCCCTGAATAAATATCTGAAGGTCTTTCTGTGTTATAACGAGTTATGCGCACATCTTCTTATCCCTCTACCAGACATAAGCTCCTCTGAGACAGAACTTTTCTTTCTGATTAATCTCAGTGCCACCCACAGCTATGAACATAAAATGTAACCAATACCAAGTCAGGAATGAATGAATAAATGAGTGGATTCTACTAAGCAACAGCAAAGACACTACGAAAGTGAGCTCCATGAAGATAGTGAACATTAGGAAATTCATTTCCTCTGTGAACTTCATGCAGGGAAAAAAAGTATTGTTTAGGTTTTTTTACTGGCCTTCCCCTCTTTCTGCTCCTCCAACTTCCGTACAATAGTTCTGACACGCCGCTTGCATTATCATCACTGGCAAGAAATGCAGGAAAACATGTCACAACAAATACAAAGGCAGGTTTCCAATCATATTCTCTCAACTCTTCATGGACCGTTTAGTACAGGCCTTTGTCCCATGTTCCCAGGATTGCAATTTAGTGTCCTACTTACACCATCACTAGATCCAAAATAGCACAAACTCACTTCACACACAAATAACCACATGACACAGATCCACATACACACACGGGAAGTTTTGGAAGATCACCGAACGATGCTGCCATGTGTTTATTTCAAGTCAAAACACCTAAGTTGAACATTTATTTTTTTCTTTTCTCTCCAGATGGAATTACTTAACTGCTGCTCTCAAAGACAGGGCCAGATTCACATAATGGGGAGTATAATTTTAATATAAGATAGAGGCAAATGGGGATATTATTTCAGGACTCTCGAGAACCAATAATTTCATAAAATTTCAATAACTGACATGAAAATTTTACCAATTTAAGTACTTAAGCACTGGGATATGAACTTGTACTACAGGCACACCCATCTCGAGTACAGTATAAATGTCATCATGCTTATTTCTTATAAATACAGATCTTGACTTCACTTTAAAAAAAAATGCCAAAAGGGAGGGCCCTAAATAATCCAAACCCTCCTCCCAATTTTGTCCCTCTTCCTCTCTGGTAACTTGAGCATGTACCCATCACCAGTGCCAACATTTATAACTATAAACTGAAACCACATGCCAGTCTTCCAAACCACTCTATAATTAAGGAACCTAAATAAATCTTTAGAGAAGTTTTTAGTTAGAAACAGTTGTGACCCATATGCTTCGCATTATTTTGTGACCGTGTCAGCATTGTTATTTACCGCACACAAAAATGAACGGTTAATTATAATATCATGACGATAACGTAAGGGGGTAAACATGGTTTTTGTCCTACCACATCAAGAGCATGGTTTCATCTGCTTCTTCTGTCCTCTAGTTGAGCTCCAAGAATAGGGGCAGCCTGACGTGGAAGTGCCGTCTCCCCTTCATTTCCCGATCAACTACATGGCTATTCTTTGAGAGCCAAACCTACCCCAGCACCAAGTATGTTTCCAAACAGCTATATCTATCACTTTTAGGTTTTGCAAGTTTAGTTTGGGGCTCATCTGTTATTTTCTGTCAGGGTGGAATACTGGGTTGCATGTTCAAACTGTCCAGCTGGTATTTATGTTCCTCTCCTGTCTTACTTCCATTCAGAGTGTTAATCACAGTGGTGCTTCCGTGGTCGTCAGGAATGATGGCAGGGCTTCTTTTCCCAAAACTCCATGCTCTTCACCCTGCCTTTTCCTTTCTAAGTTTGCTTCACCTCATGTGCACAGGAGGAAAGACATCTGTGACACCCCATTACCTCTAAAGATTATGCTCTTCCAAACACGGTCCTATGTTTCAGTCTCTCTGGCTCTTTGCTATTGTGGTGCTTGAGCAATCCTTCTCTAAAGCAGGTCTAATCTAGTCTGAGGACTTGGAGTTGGTCCTCTCCAACTACAAGCTGAAGTATTTAACAGAATGAGATTTGTCTTAAGAAACTTTCCCAAACCTAGGTAACTGTTTACACCCGATAATTTCAAATCTTCTTCCTCAAATAGTTTCAACGTGGCATTCCCTTTCATTCAATCCTGAGTCCTAGAGAACTTTAAAATCATACCAGAGAAATTCCCCTTCTGGTCCTCTGAAAATAGCTCAGTCTCAATTTTCATTGATAACTTCAGCCCTAAAAATTGGGTGTTTTTAAACTAAGTAACCAAAAAAGTATATTTTTAAAAAAATGGCTAACCTCCATGTGCATAACCAATGATAACTTCACAATGAACTCAAACAAGGACTGAGGTAGTCTCCAAGAACAATGTGGAAGAGAAGGAAAAGGAGAAAGGGAAATTATGTGTGGTGTGCTTTGCATGGTAATCTTGAGGGGTTTTTCAATTTTGTTTTTTAAAGAGTGGCACCATGTTAGCTTTCTTTATAAAATGTTATTATAGATATCTTAACATCTATCATTATCTTATATTCTGAATTCAAAAACACTTCCCTACATGGAAAATATCACCTTGTTGAGTTAGTGTTATGCCCTTCCACCAGAAATTCATCCTATCACATTTTAAGGAAAATCTAGGGAAACTAAGTCTTTATAGTTATTTATACTTTCATCCCAAAATGCTTTAGTGCAGTCTTGTCCTATGTCAGTACACGCATCAGTAAATTAACTTACTTATACAACAAAATTATTCTCTCATAGCCACAACACTGGTAAGCATCACTAACAATCCAAGCTTTAAAGTGAAAGGATAAAAAAACAAAAATAACCCTTCCTTCTACATAAATAGCAATGGGTAAAATGTATACTATAAAGTAATAAGGAAAGAATGTGAAAATAAACTTTATAAAAAACTGGATTAGGAGGGGATGGATGATAAGTGGACCTAAATAGTTGGAAAGTTTCTCTATTTCACATAAAGTGAGACAATATTAACTCTATATGGAATCTAAAAAGTTAGGAATGTATGTTATAATCACCAGATTATATTTTATATATAATCATATATATTTTATATTATATTGGGGATCACCCAATAAAATAGTAATACAAAGAGCTATAGACAAAATATTAAAAAATAAATGGAAGTATAAAAATTTTTTAAATTCAAATAATTTAAAAGACAGTAAAAGAGGAACAGAAATAGGAAACAAATAGAAAACAAATCAATGGCAAACTAATTCCAACCATATTAATAAGTACATTAAATGTAAATGGACAAAAAACTCCAATTAAAAGGCAGGGAATATTAAAATGGATATGTATAGGCACATATAATTGAGACTCTTACATATAAAACTATGGTGTAAAAAGATACACCATACAAATACAGTTGGCCTCCAAAACAAAACAGAACATCATACTTTTCTTTTTATACATCTAAACTCCAAGAAGTCTTTAGTTGCTATCCCAATATAACAAAGATGCTGGCTGGGTACAGTGACTCACATCTATAATCCTATTACTTTTTAAGGCTAAGGCAGGAGGATTACCTGAGGCCAGGAGTTCAAGGCTATAGTGAGCTATAATCACACCACTGCACTCCAGTCTGGACAACAGGGCAAGACCCTGACTCAGTAACAATAAAACAGATACTATGCCATGGCACAACAGATGGTAGAATGCAGGTGAGAATTATCTTAGAAAATGAGCTACAATCATATTTCTCAGAATGTTTTATCAACGTTTCATTTTCTAGTTTCAATTTATATTCTTATATCCTAAATATAAGTAGCTACTTTGCTTTCTTTTGGCTACATCACTAAAAAAAAAGCTTGTTTCCATAGGCAACAAAACAGAATAATGTCATCAGGATAAATCACTTTAAAATGACATCTGTTCTTGAATGACAACAGTAAAATAACAAACAAAGCTCAACAGTCAGGCTTTAAAATAAGACATGACAAATAGGCATAAAAAGTTTCTTCCTTTAGAAACATACAGGTTTTCAAAAACCCCATAGTATTTGTATGAAATTTCATAGATTGCCCAGCTCAACCTCAACATATGCCATGTTTCCCATTATTTTAACGGGTCACTAAAATATATTTTAACTTTGTCAGTCAAATGTAACCACTAAGAAGGCAAAATCTGAATGTTATGTATAAATAAAACGGTTCACACATGTTATAATGTTTGAAGAAGCAACAGAAATCTCTAGATAATTAGATAAGAAATTCTTCTTCACCTCAGCATTAGATTTAAAAAGCAAAAGTTCTTTATATCAAAATTCACATCCTAGTCACAGATAATAATCCAAAACTTAAAGGCTGGTCTACTTTCCAAACTTTAGAAATTTTTTATGTAATTCACTTGTAATAAAGAAGCTTAGGAACACACCCAAATTCTTTCAAGATTATGGACCTGACCATTAACACATCCTAATGGAGACCAGGTCTGAGGCCAGCTTGCTAAAAAACAGTCACTCAACAGAACAGCATCTTTGTCTCTACTGAAGTGGCAAGAAGATGGACTGAGCCAAGGGGCAACTATTTTCTGAACATGGACTGCAAAAGCTAGGTACTAGACACATATTAGGAAGTAGATAAGAGATTTAGAGAGACTAAATTACCCTAGGAAGGAAAAGGACTGGACTTAAAATACAAAAGAAGTGAGGAAACATCTGCCTTCATGGCCTGGAAGCTGGCTGCTCTTTGGAATTTAGTAGTAAACCCTTGCTACCGTGAACTTCCTTCTGACAACTTCAACAGCTTCAAAGAAAACAGTACCCAGAAATATCCTCAGCACGAAACAAACCACCAAAGGGGGAAGCTCTCCACAGTGAAGCATCCTACTTGGGCTTGGTAAGAGGTCCACAACCAAAAGGTCAATTCCACTCCTTTATCCACCTTCACCACTACAGGGCCTTAGCTCACGCATCTTGGAAGCAAAGTGAGGGCAACCACCAGAGCAGGCTCCCAGGGGTTTCCTGGATATCTATGAGGTAACAGGCCCTGTTCTCACTGTGAAGGTTCTGAGGACAGATGATTAAGAGAATCCGTCCTCTAGAAGCTTAAAGTATCATAGCAAAGACACTTAATTAAGTTTCCCCCGAAAACGAAGTGGGAGCAAGTAATAAACACATCTACAAACCTCTACAGCCATCCAAAAAAGGGGAAAAATGACTTTTACTGACAGAAACATGTCATGGAAAGCTATAAAATCTAAACTCCAAGGCAGAAAAGTAAGGACAGAGGCAGAGAGGAAGCAGAGAGCAAGGAGGAAATTATGTTATTTCCTCCATGCAGAAATTAACAAAACACACCTGGATCAGGGGCTCTTAATTCAAATTCAATAGCTTTTAAAGTACTTTCATTATCCCTTTTAACAAAAGAATTCTAACCATCATCTTTTTTCACCCAACTTAAAATAATTATTCAGTTAAGAGTTATAATAATAGCCTTTCCAATTTAAGGTAAACACAATTTAAACAAATTCCCAACATAAACATTTCAAAACTTCTTGGCAAAATCACTTACTTGTATTAATGTTGTGGCCAATTTTTATGACTTTATTACAGGCAATTAATCCATGAGAACACTTACCCCAAATTATTCCAAAACCTTCCTAATCACCCTTAGAATCTAATGCTAAACTTTTTTATTCAAGAAAGTAAAAAGAGGCTCGGTGCCTGTGGCTCAATCAGCTAAGGCGCCAGCCACATACACCTAAGGTGGAGGATTCGAATCCCCAGCCCGGGCCCGCCAAACAACAATGATGGCTGCAACCAAAAAATGGCCGGGTGTTGTGGAGGGCGCCTGTGGTCCCAGATACTTGGGAGGCAGAGGCAGGAGACTCGCTTGAGCCGAGGAGTTGGAGGTTGCTATAAGCTGTGATGCCATGGCACTCTACCCAGGGGGATAGCTTGAGGCTCCGTCTCAAAAAAAAAAAAAAAGAAAGTAAAAAGAATGATTTCAAGTTTTTTAAATGCTAAGTGATTTTTTCACAGATGGTCCCTGCTGATTTAAAGCCTACAAATGACCTCCTTGCAAGCCACTTTGTGTCTTTTTCTTTGTCTAACTTTGAACATTCTGATGTAAGGTACTTCACATCTATATCCCAAATAGTTAGCTGGGACAGTAAAGGGAGCTCTTCTTTACCACATTCAGATGTAAGCCATCATACTGTCATCTGATTCTGATAGCCCAAGTACCTGCTAAGTACACAGGACACAATAGTAAGGGCAACACAGCTTTCTGCCAGTCAAAGGGCAGGACACAGTATGGCCACCCAGAACAGAAAGCACTGTGCTGGGGACCTTGTGGGGCACAGTGTACCGCCTATGTGCAGAGATCTGGCTGAGGTTATCAAGGACGGCACTGGGTGGAGATGCCATTTGAACCAGAACCCCAAGTACAGTCTGCTTTAGTTTTAAGGCAAAAGGAAGTAGACAGTAGTGAGTGAAAGGTTATCAACTGCTTCAAGCTTTGGTTTGTGCTTCAGGCCTTACAGAGCTATGAAGAGGATGTTTACAAAGCATCCTGTACAGTGTTTGAAATGCAGCAGGCACTCAAGAAGGGACTAAAAGACCAGCTAGGGGTTTGTGGGTTTGCCTTGTAGAATCAAGGTCACAAGTACATTCAATGTTTGGGAGATCTGCAGCCATTTCAAATGAAGCAGGATTTGATTAAAGCAACCAATACAAATGCCTGAATATAAATAGATACCTGCATGTACACACATCGATGATAGAGACCACTGAACGTCTGAGTTTGCATATACTGGAGGTGCCAAAACAAGGCATGCACATTTTAAGAGATCTTGTTGGAAGTGAAAGTGATCAGTGTGAATTGTAGGTAAAATGATGTGCACAGCACGTCTAGGTGCACTTGGACAGTGAAGGTACCTTCAATTCATCTTCAAAAAGTGATACAGGGCTCAGAGCCTATGGCTCAGGGGGCTAAGGAGCCAGCCACATACACCTAAGGTGGCAGGTTCAAATCCAGCCAGGCCTGCCAAACAACAATGACAGCTGCAACCAAAAAATAGCTGGGCGTTGTGGCAGGCACCTGTGGTTCCAGCTACTTGGGAGGCTGAGGCAGGAGAGTCGCTTGAGCCCAGGAGTTGGAGGCTGCTGTGAGCTGTGATGTCATAGCACTCTACCCAGGGGGACAGGTTGAGGCTCTGTCTCAAAAAAATAAAAGTGATGCATGGATAACATTGCTTAAAATGTGGACACAATTTTTTTGGTACCCTCTTACTCTTATGAAGGAAGCAAAGTGAATTGGCAAAATAATAAAAATATTAAGAATAATATTCAGCCTTCCTGGTTAATAACTATATTCATATCATAATACTGTAACAGGAGGATATATTCTGGAAATAAATTTAAGAGAATTCAGTACCCGTTAATCCAATAAACATTTTATGTGCAAAGAGAATGTCAGGTAGAGAAGTATCATCCCCCACCCTTGGGTGCTCAGTTTTAAGAAATCATTATCTAAGTAAAAAATTAAATTTAATCATTCAATGCCAAGTGATTTGGTCTCTGTCACCTATTAAAAACAAGAACACGACTACAACAACAAAAACCAGGAAAAAAAATTTAAATAACAATTTTGCTTTTCTCTTTTCATCCAGGCATTAATATCTTTCAAATCTACCCCTTCCTTCCTATCCCTGGCTTTGTCATTGACACAGGTATGTTCTTTATTTCTGGTCTTTAGTTTTTTTTATAGTGAAGCAAGACATTTTCACAAGCCATCCTCAAACAGTGCTGTCAAAATATAACAACTTTTTTTTTTATAACCATGACTTTCTCCACTCATAAACAGTTAAATCTGGTTCCCACTGCAGCCAGATTTAACTGCTTGCTTTTAAATATTTCTATAACAACTTGGTTAAAACTCAAAGCAAAGTTGTATCAGTTCTGTCCCCCAAAACTATAGTTCCGAGGTGTACTCTGATTTTCAGCATGGTATGCATGTTCTGCATACGCACCAGAAAGAAGTGTTAACAGCACATCTGAGGACGTCTAGCCAGTCTTGACTGGAGTGATTCTTCCCTGGGCCAGAGGCTCCCATCCCCCCCCCACACACCCAGAGTTTATGATGTACGTATTCAAATAAAGTTTGCAAATCTGGGACATAGAGAATGTGTAGAAACTTTTCTTCCAGATTTTCAAATAGAAAACAAGTAAATTCCATAATGACAGCCAAATCTATGTCTTAATTTTAAAAAGAAAATCAGTGACTCAAGGGGACAATCATAGGATTACGGTTCAGACCACAGAGAAAGAACCCCTCAGAGAATGAGCAGGCTCTGAGCATACAGTGACTGACAGCTTTGTCTAAGGGGACCAAGGGTGGTTAACCCAGGAAGGACTTCTTACGAGGGCGTGTCTTCCAGAGGGTTTTCCCTCCCATTCCCTCTCTTTCCCCTGTCTGGGTCTCACCCTAGAAAAGATACTTCAACAGTAAGAGAAGCTCAAGATGCCAGTTCTATTCTGCACAGTATTTAATTAATTACTATTTTTATATCTTTTAAACTGCTAAAATGTCTACATATCAAAAATGGCTTCAACATGGCCACATAAGAATGGGTGAACCAAAAATACTATAAACACTCTGCCCACAGGCTGCCTTCCCTGCAGCCTCCTCCTCCCTCCTGGAGTCATCACCCTAAACCACAAAGAGGTCACTCCCTCCCTCACCAGCTTCCGAGTTTCCCTTTTCCTTGACTCTCCACTTCTCCCTAGCAAAGCCAGGCCTGGAACTTTAGGCAGGGGCTGATTAGACAACAAAGCTTTAATCTACCGACTGCTAGAGGGAGATTCAACATTGAAACACAGAAAGTGCCCCGATACAACACGTTTCTCTGGTTTACTTCCATCAGGCAGAGGCACAGCTCCAAAGCGAACCCAAATACAGACCACCCGATATCTGTCTGGAAGTTTTTTAAGTCATGTCAGTAGGTTTGGAAAGCAGCCACAAGAAAATGACTGTGCTGAAATAATCACATACACAGATGACACGTCTATCTGAGAGAAAGCAGCGCTTGGATCTGCAAGCAGCAGTTAGTATTTATTGCCACACGTCTGCAGAGGGGGAAATCATCTGATAAAAGACTTTGGGCTTCAAGATCACCAAACTTTGGGAAACTACTTAACTATTTAAACCAACACAAAGAATTTAAGACTAAAGTCCTGGAAGCTAGCAACAATCTTCCCAGAACAGCAGAGAGGGGCAAGAGACCCTAGATGAGAACAGAGATTAGTCCCCAGGGCACTCCAGAGATAATCATCAGGTCCTGGGGAGATATGACCTTGGATGAGAACAGAGATTAGGCCCCAGGGCACTCTGAAGACAGGAATCAGGTCCTGGGGAGATATGACCTTGGATGAGAACAGTCACCAGGGCACTCTCCAGATAGGCATCAGGTCCTGGGGAGGTATGTATCATACCTCTATATGTTTTTATTATAAAATATAAGCTCAGTACAAGCTTATGTCTTCAATATGACAGCTTCCTTTTCTTTCTATATAACCAGAGTGATTTCTGGTTACCCAGAAAGTGCAAAACCAGGCAGGATACACTCATACAAACGCAGTCTCAAAGAGCTTGTAGCTTGATTTCTTTCTCACAAATGGGCTACAGGTATTACAAAGCCAAGGCTACAGGTATTACAACCAAGGCTCTCTTCTGGAGCCAGCCCAGCTATCTTTCCTGGCCCATCTCCCTGGACCTCTCTGCCTCTCACCTCGTTCTAGGAGTCCCTAGCCTGTACACCCATTTATCCATCTACTACAGCCTTAGCATGTGCTGTTTTAAGTTCAGGAGACTTTTTATTTACAGTTTCTTTCTCTTGATAGTGGGAATTATGACTCACCATCTAAGTGCCTAGCACTGCCACATAGTACATGCTCAGAATAAATTAGGAAAATGAATCTTAACATTGTTTTCTCTCCTATTCATGCATAAAAAGCAGTAAGATTAACATATAGCATTTTCAAAGTCTACGAATGCTTACCAACTATTTATAAATAACCAAATAAAGGAGAAACCAATGTGCATCTGTAAGCACACATTCACATGCTAACAAAAGCAAGACAGACCCCTATGAATTTGAAACGCTCAAACAAGAATATTAAAGAGGAGACTCTATTTCATACTCTCTAGCTAAAATTCTTCATCTGGTTGTTTGTTAGGACTCAGCAATTGTCCGTAATGCAGTAGTTCTCAACCTTCCTAATGCCGCGGCCCTTTAGGACAGTTCCCGTGGGAAACGCTGCCCTAATGCTAGCCGACATAAATTCTATTTGAGGACATAGGCAAATGGTCACCTTAAATCTACTTTTAAAAGGCAACTGGAGTTTGGTTACATTTGCACTTGCAATAGTCTAGGATCTTGCTAGTTCTTGAACTAGGAGTAAAGGCAATTTAGAGACATCTTTAGAGCTGGCTAATGAGAACATGCTGCCCCTACCATTCCTACAGTCACTAGCGGCCACACCCTGTGTCTGCTCCCAAAAAGGTTGATCGCTTTTCTCGGTCTGACCAAATTACTACTTCCATCCTAGTTTCCCTCTTGGGCTCTATAGCCAGTATTCATCGAGTTCCTACCATCTTCCAGGAACTGTGCTCAGCACTGGAGGATATGTGAAGATGAAACAAAGCTACCCCTGCTCTCCAGACCCTCAAGTCCAAGGCTCTCCCTCCACCATGGCCCCCTAAGAGCTACCAGGAGTTGCCTATCAAAGTCCTCTTCTGCTTCCCCGCAGCAAAAGACCTCCTTCCCAGAAGGGGAATTCGAGTTTCAACATTCCGAATTTACCTTGAGAGTAGGTTTTCTGCACAAGAAAGTCACTGAGACTTGCAAAGGTGAGGCACTCAAAATTTTTGTTAAATGAATAGATCAACAAAGACTCCGCATGTTAAATCTTTCTAACTTAGACTGCTAGGAGATTGTCTAGAAAAGCTATAGTGACAACCCTCTGCTCCTCAGAGTTCTGACATGTTGTAGAATCCAAACAGTTCGGTGGCAGGTCCTAGGATGATACCAGAAGACCTTTGCTCTCTGGAGATGTTAGAACTAAACACTTACTGAAGGAAGACATCCTGAAAGTTTTCAGAGCTGTCAAATAGGAAATCCCAATTCCTAAAACCATTCTATGCCAGTGGATCTAAGCCTTATTGCTTAAGACACACACGTGCACACGCAGAGACACACGTGTTTACTTGCAACTGCTCTCTTCAAATATGTGCACATCAAATACCTACCAACGAAGATTTAAAACTACCAATCTCTGCAATAACTCCCTAGGCCCAAAGACTGGGAACCATCACTACACGCTGCATGATCATCACAGTAAACTAGTTCCAGTCTAGACAACTCTCTCTGTGTCATATACCTTAGGACCCACATCTCTACAGAGGTAAGAGCCATCTATTACAAGAAGTCTTGATTTGCTTCCAGAATTTTCATAAAATAATGACAGCCCAGTGTACTACTCAGTGGGTATTTAAATTAAGGATCTGTCTTTTATTAGCAACAGAGTATGTGTACTCTAGGCCCTTACCAGAGAATGCCACCTTCAATTATCTGCAGATGATCTGTAATTCAAAGGCCATTTATAAGAAAATAGAAAACAAATATATAAACATACAAACCATGAAGTAGGAAACCCCTGAAGAAAAAACTCCAAATACCATGTTTCCCCGAAAATAAGACCTACCCAAAAAATAAGCCCTAGCAAGATTTCTATGCATTTGTTAAATATAAGCCCTACCCTGATAATAAGACCTAGTGATGGGCATGGCTATCAGTGTATCTGCATAGCCATGTCATGCATTTTGGTGTGGAGAGGAAGGCATCCCCTGAAAATAAGCCCTAGTGTGTCTTCTTGCAAAAAAATAAATATAAGACAGTGTCTTATTTTCAGGGAAACATGGTGTCTGCTCCTTGTATCCTTCGCTCTAGTCAAACCACCAATAATTGAGGCACTTGTCCCAGTGGCTCTCACCCTGGGGTGCACGTTGCAAACATCCAGGGAGCTGTTGCCTTGTGAGTCCTCCCCTACACCCCACAGATAAGGAGAGGATTCTACAGTGTTTCTGCAGCCAAGGATGGCAACCACTAACTTCTACCTCTTACACACCTGCTTTTCCTAAATTGTACTTGGTGTTACCTCCTCTGCCTTCCACTTGGTGACCTAAGAAGCAGCTATATAAAATTCTCAGTTTTCTGCAAAGAAGTCCTGGGAGGCATGGCTCAGGATGACATCCTTCACATTGTAAGTTCCTAAGAGAAATCTCTTTCACATCTAAATGGCAAGGAGCACTGTGCTCTTTTGAGCAATCTTGCACTTTGATCTTATATGCAAAACATCATATTGTAACTGATTCTACTTTCCTTTTTACTTTGACTACCAGGAAATGAACAGTTTAAGCTCTATAAGCACAGAACACACAAGGTACTGGCTTTTATTTGGGTCTTGTCTATTTTCTGTTTCCTTTACTCTGACTTTTAGAAAGCTATTTATTTTATTAGAGTAACTATAAAATAGTGAGCTGCCTTCAGTTAATTCTGAATGGGAGGGAATAAAATAATCGGTTCACATTCATATGAACTATAAAAAAACTAAATAGTGCAATTGTTATTATTAAAATTCATGCATATAGGTAGAGTTCTCGTTTTGGCAGAGAGGGGAAGATGATGGATTAATGATAGATCTGCCTCACAACATATGAGCTCCCTTAGAAGCATAGCTAAGAAAATAATTTCCCAGAAAATTTTCATGTATTCACTTACAATGGTTAACATTCAAAAAATAGTAACAAATCTAGGAAAATTTCAGTGTACAAACAGACATGCATAGGTTTGCCAGAACAAAAAGACTACAATTTAAAAATTATAGTATCACTGAGTCAAGGGAAACTTTGAAAGCCCGTTGCCCCGATACTTGTCAGAGAAATGAGAACTCTTGATGCATGACTCATGGGATAGATTCACTCTCTACTTAAATGATTAGCATATTCTTAATTCTGTGCTTTATCCTTCAACCATTACCCAAGCACCTAAACGTTCCCTATCTCTTATAAGAATATCCAATATTCTCCTTTCTTGACAAAATAATTCTTCTGTAATCTTTTCTAAGATTTAGTATTCCTTCCCCTTCCATCTTGGACTCCATCCATATTTGGAAAAAGAATTTAATTAAAGCTGTCCTTACACACACATACTCCTGAGAACTGGGGAAACTAACTTTTATTTATTCACCATAATCTGGAAAAAGCTGAATCCCCAAAATTTAAGATTGCACTGGCTTAAGTTTCAAAGCCGGTTAGAACCATTTTACCAAAATTCCCAACAGATGAATATGCGAATGAATACACAAGAATCTAATTATCTAGTAAGCCCAACAGACACACTGGTTCCAAAAAAAATCAATAATATGAGAAGTGGGCTAAAGATAGATCTGCTACAATAAACTATCAAAGCATTAAAACATCTTCCAATAACCACATAATCACAAATAATCATAATAATCACATCACATCAACTACTTCTATAAACAACAGCAACTAGATGTGGCACTACTCAAAGCCTTTGTTCACAACAAACTAAAAAGTTACCAGCGTCTGTGCTGAATAGTAGCGTGAGACAAAAGGAATAACAATGAAAACATGAAAAATGGATACAGAGTTATACTTTTGTAGAAATGCATTCAAATAAGATTAAAATGGAAACGTTGAAATGCACCGTGATTACAGTTATTACAATTATTACAAAGAAAAAAATACCTGAAAATACTTTCAGAAGACTTTTAATTATACAACTGAACTCATGTTTAAATTCATGCGGAAGCTTGTTTTACAAGTACCCATGAGTTGAATTATCAAACTGTAATGACCCTACTGAAATAATCCTGGCAGACAGGAGACCATGTGACATATTTACTAAATCCCATCCCATTTTCTGCTTCCTGGCCACAAGGAGAGCCTGTATCTCCCAGGCTCTCAGCTTCCTTGGCAATTAGGCTGGGCCTGCGCCACTGTGCACTGGGTGGCACTTTCTCTGCATGGACATTTGAGTCTCCTCAGAGGAGAGCCGTCTGACCCCCACTGGACTGTGCCATACATGAGAGACACACTCGGGTGTGTGCTGCCTTCAGCTAAGAAGGCCTAGTACATAAGTGGAACCTTCCTTATTCTAATCAACATTCCCTTACACCCCTTTACAAGACCTCAAACACACTTAAGGTATAACCTCAAGTTCTACAACAGGTGGGAGTTTTCTGAGCAGCCAGCACAGAACAGCTGAAGGCTAAAAATGAATATCCCTGAGTACCACCTAACACAAGGCCTCCAAACTAATTGTGAGCACCTCAGGACATGCCCAAGACGAGCCACTGGAGTACAGATACAAAATATTAGAACTTCTAATTTAAATTTCTTTCTTTATTATTATTCATCACTTTAAGAACAAATTCCTGTTCTTGTATATGTTTTATAATACACATGATGCATTAGGTGAGGATAGTGTTACTGAAGTTAACTATAGATAAACAAAGATATGAGGTGGATTTTTAAGACCACTGGTCTTCAAGAGACAAAGTTAGGGTAAAGCATAGTTCCTGCTCAACAGGTGCTGACTCTTGTAGAAGCCCAACACTAAAATAAGAGAGAATTAGGGGGATCTCTAAGATAGTGTATGAGAAGGGCCATATAACTGTGAGAGAAGGCACATATGGAGCACAGGGGAGAGGCTTCAGATAGGAGGTGGTGCCCCAGACACGTCTGGCAAGGTGAGTAGGATTTGAATGCATGGAAATGGGTGAAGTGAACGCAACAGAACAAATACTACAGCAGGGTGCTGAGAAGGAGAAGAAATGAAACAAACAGTGGCACAAAAGAAACTGGGCAAAAGGGGAGAAGGGCGGTTGGGTGGTGGGAGGGTGACCGGAAAGATCACCTATATATCTGTCTAACAAGGGTACAATTGAACTTTTCT
>CAUYQV010131030.1:0-15615 GCA_963574575.1 Galagoides demidoff
ACTTTTGACAATATCCAGCATTTTTTCATGATAAAAAAATTCAAGAAAATAGGTTTAGAGGGAACATTACTTAAACTAATAGAGGCTAATCACAGAAATGTTTCATAATAAAAACATTCAAGAGAATAGGCTTAGAAGGAACATTACTTAAGCTAATAGAGGAAACCCATAGCCAATATCATATTGAATGGGGTAAAACTGAAAGCATTGCCACTCAAATCTGGAACCAGAGAAGGATACCCACTGTCTCCACTACTATCCAACATAGTTTTGGAAGTCCAAGCCATCACAATCAGGCTAGAGAAGGAGATCAAAGGAATACAAATGGGAGGCAGAGGAGGTAAAACTCTCTGTCTTCACAGATGCCATGATCTTATATCTGGAAAACCCCAGGGACTCAACTACAAAACTCTTAGAAGTCATAAAGGAATATAGCAGCATCTAAGGTTACAAAATCAGTACCCACAAATTCTCAAGCTGAGAATGAAATTAAAGACTCTATTTTTTTTACAGTAGCACCAAAGAAGATGAAATACCTGTGAATATATCTAACAAAAGATGTGAAAGATCTCTATAAAGAGAATTATGAAACATTGAGAAAGGAAATAGCAGATGTTGAAAAATGGAAGAACATACCATGCTCATGCCTGGGAAGAATTGAAATCATTAAAATGTCCATGCTACCCAAAGCAATCTATAAATTTAATGCAACCCCCATGAAAGCACCAATGTCATACTTGAAAAGATCTTGAAAAAATAGTACTTCAATTCGTATGGAACAAGGAAAAACCCTGATAGCAAATATAATTCTTAGAAATAAAAACAAATCTAGAGGCATCACGTTGTTAGACTTCAGGGAATATCACAGGGCTATAGTGATCAAAACAGCATGGTACTGGCACAAAAATAGAAACACAGATATATGGAATAGGATAGAGAATCTAGAGATGAACCCAGCCACATATCATCATTTCCTCTTTGATAAGCCTAACAAAAACTTACATTGGAGACGAGCCTCCTTATTTCAGAACTGGTGCTGGGAGAAATTGTTATCCATATGCAGAAGACTGAAACTGGATCCATACCTCTCACCACTGACAAAAATTGGATCTGCTGGATAAAAGATTTCAATTTAAGACATCAAACACTAAAAGTTCTACAAGAGTGTGGGAGAAACAATTGAAGATATCGGCCTGGAAAAAAACTTTATGAGGAAGACTCCCCCCTAGAAATTGCTGCAACACCAAAAATAAATAACTAGGACTTGATCAATCTAAAAAGCTTTTGCACAGCTAAGAGTACCACAAACAAAGCAAAATGGGAGATTTTTGCATGTTATGAATCTGACAAAGGCTTGATAACTAGAATCTTCAGAGAACTCAAATTAAACAATTTGAGAAATACAAACAACTCTTTCTGTAAGTGGGCAACAGATTTGAACAGAAACTTCCCTGAGGATGACAGACATATGGCCAACAAACATAAAAAAATGCTCACCATCTTTAATCATCTGAGAAATTAAAATCAAAACCACTCTAAGATATCACCTAACGCCAGTAAGATTAGCTCATACCACAAAGTTCCTAAACACCAGATATTGGTGTGGATGTGGAAAGAAGAGAACACTTCTTTACGGCTGGTGGGATTGCAAACCAATACAGCCCTTTGGGAGAGAAGTATGGTGAATCCTCAAAGTTCTAAAAGTAGACCTTCCATCTGGCCCTGCAAGCCCATTATTAGGTATCTACCCAGAAGAACAGAAATCATTTTACCACAAAGACATTTTACTAGAATGTTTATTGTGGCTCAATTCATAATTGTCATGGAAGCAACCTAAGTGCCCATCAACCCATGAATGGATCAATAAACTGTAGTTTACGTATACCATGGAATATTATTCAGCCACTATAAATGATGGAGACTTTACCTCTTTTGCATTTACCCGGATGGAGTTGAAATACATTCCTTGTAAAGTACCACAAGAATGGAAAAATAAATATCCAATGTACTCCATAGTAATATGAAATCAATATATAAATAATTACATGTTCCTAAGAACAATAAAACACTTTTATAGTCCACTTTGTGGGTAGAGGGAAGTGGGAAGACGTATAGCAGAAAGAAGGAGGGCATGAGGTGGGATGTCCCCTAATGTGCACATTATGAGGTTGTATAACATAACCCCTAGGTGAGGGGCTCATTTAGAAATGGAACTTTACCCTGGAAATGGGAACAATGTAGCCTAAATGTTGTACCCTCATATTAATTTGAATGAAGCTTAAAATAATAAATAAATAAATAAATATTGATTTGTTATCTGTGACAAATGTATCTTTGTAGTGTAAGGTATTGAAGAATGAGTAAGTGGAGTCTGTTATGTATAGCAACTCTCCATATTTTCTTTTCCCTCCTCTATAAATCTAAAACTATCACGAAAGAAAAAGCTTATTATAAAAATTTATTGGCTCGGCGCTTATGGCTCCAGCGGCTAAGGTGCCAGCCACCTACACCTGAGCTGGCGGGCTCAAATCCAGCCTGGGCCTGCCAAACAACAATGATGGCTGCAACCAAAAAAAAAAAAAAATGGCCAGGCATTGTGGTGGGTGCATGTAGTCCCAGCTACTTAGGAGACGGAGACAGGAGACTCACTTGAGCCCAGGAGTTGGAGGTTGCTGTGAGCTGTAATGCCACAGCACTCTACCCACGGTGACAGCTTGAGGCTCTGTCTCAGGAAAAAAAAAAATTATTTATAGTAATAACAAATGATACAGTTCCTTAAAGGGCAAAACTACTGAAAGAAAGAAGAGAATGTAATTAAGACTTAAGATGTATGTACACATCTTCCTGTAATGTACAGAAAGACTGAAAATTATAAAACTAGATATTTTACAAGTTAATTTGAAAGTAATACAATATTACAATTTCAAATTCTTCAAAAGCCTGTAAAATTTACCCTGAAATTCTTATGGAAATGTTAAAAAATAAAAATAGATGTTGTCTAAGCAAACACAATAAATTCTCTCCAATGTATTAACTGCTATTCAAGTTCCCAACTGCTATCTCAGTGTCAGAAGTGGCACTGGGAACCAGGGACAAAGGTATGGGTTACTCAGTATATTGTTCTGAGGTAACTGCCCAACCACATGGGAAGGGGGTAATACTTAAAATTGTAACTCTACTTCACATCAAACTGGAAATAAATTATAGGTATTAAGTACTCATATATGGAAATGAGAATATCACACATGAAAGAAATTACAAAGTAAATAAGAGAATCATATTGATCATAGTAAATAATTGCTCACACACAGTGAGAGAAATTCTTCACCTGTAGGTCAAAGGCAAGGTTGCATTAAAAACTACCACTAGAGAGAGGAAGTGGAGCAAGATGGTTGAATGGAACCTTATAAGAATACCAAACTGAACAACTAACCATGCTAGAAAGCACATTCATAAGAACCAAATATCTGGTGAGTGATAACAGTATCTTGTTTTAACAATATATCAAGGAAAGAGGCACTGAAAAGGGTAGGAAAGACAGTCTTGCATTGCCTATGCCCTCTCGCTCACATTCCCTGGCAGTGCCTAGCCAGTGGCAGGTGAGAGAATCAGAGGGTGGGAGAGGAAGAATGAATTGGGGGAATTTGCATTGGGACTCAGGCTGCCCTATCACAGGGGAACACAACACAGGGTAAAATTCTGCCCTTGCCCACAGAAGGAGCATTTCATTAGCCCTAGCTAGAGGAGAATTTTCTGCCTTAGTAGTAGAAACCTAGGTTCCGGCTAGCTACACCACCAGCTGATGAAAGCAGATTTGAGACCAGAATAATTTTGAACCTAATCAGTCTACAAAAAAAGCAATTCTTGGGCAATATCTAAAGCTATGCTGGGCTCAAAACAAGTCCCTGTAGTACATATAACCCACCTGTAGTGGCAATCAAGTGGGCCTCTGTCAACCGTTTTTTAACCCTGGCCAAAACAGCTTTGGAAGATTCATCTTCAACTTGGGGAAAGAAAAGGGAAAATTCCCAAGCATATTGAAGCCTCTGATTATAACCCTTAGCTTCTAGAAGACATGTATTTATGCCTACATAGTGCTAGAAGGTAACCTGCTACCCAAAGGGAAGGACCAAGTCCTTGCAGGATCAACAGAAAAAAGACAAAAACCATGTGATCACTTCAATTTATCCTGAAAAAAGCATTCACTAAAATTCAACACTTCTTCATGATAAAAATTCTCAAAACACTGGATATAGGCCAGGCATGTTGGCTCATACCTATAATCTTAGCATTTTGAGAGGCTGAGACAGAATGATCATCTGGGGGCAGGAGTTCAAGACCAGCCCGAACAACAGTGAGACCCTGTCTTAACTACGACAAAAAGAACAACAATACAAATTAGCTGGGTATGGTGACACATCCCTGGAGTCTCAACTACTAGAAAGGTTGATGCAGGAGGATTTCTTGAGCCAAGAGATAGAAGTTGCAATGAGCTATGGTGATGTCACTACATTTTGAGCTGGGTGACAGAGTAAGACACTGTCTTTAAAAAAAAAAAATCCACTAGGTATAAAGGAACATACCTCAACATGGTAACAGCCATACAGGATAGGTCCACAGCTAGTATCATACTGAAGTGGGAAAATCTGAAACCTTTTTTTATTACATCTTGAAAAAGATAAATATGGCCTCTTTTCCTCTGTTATTCAATATAGTATGGACGTTCTAACCAGAGTAATCAGACAAGATAAAGCTATAAAGGGCATTCAAATTGGAAAATAAGAAGTCAAATTATCTTTGTTTCAGACAAGCTGATCTTATATTTAAAGAAATCTAAAGACTCCACCAAAATACTGTTATAACTAATAAATAAATTCGGTAAATTTGCAAGATACACAAATCAACAGAATTTCTGTATGTTAATAGCAAACAATTTGAAAAGGAAATCATTACATCAATCCCATTTATGATAGCTAAAAATAAAATATAATACCTAGGAATACATTTAACCAAAGAAGTGAAAGATCTCTATAAAAAAGCTGAAAATATTGATGAAAGAAATTGAGAAGAACAAACACACACACACACACACAAAAGAAATTAGAAAGATATTTTATGCTCATGGGTTGCAAGAGTCAATACTGCTAAAATGTCCATGTTACCTAATCATTCTACAGATTCAATGTGGTTCCCATGAAAATGCCAATGGCATTCTTCTAAGATATAGAAAAATTCATCCTAAAATTTATATGGAACCCAAAAGAACCAGGACAGCTAAAACCTAAAACCATCCTGAACACAGAAAAATCTGGAGGATTCCCATTACTTAACTTCAAATTATAGAGGTATAGTAACCAAAAATGCCGTTAATACTGTCATAAAAACAGACACATAGTCCAATGGAAAAGAATAGAGAAACCAGAAATAAATCCACACATCTCTAATGATCTTATCTTCGAAAAACTGCCAGAAGCATACAATGTGGAAAGGATGTTCTTTTCAATAAATGGTGCTGGGAAAACTGAATATTCATACTCAGAAGAATGAAACTAGATTTTTATCTCTCATCATCACAAAAGTCAAAAATCAAAATTGATTTTTAGACTTCAATTTAGCTTTAAATCTTTAAATGTAAGATTTAAATCTAACACCTGAAATTATGAAACTACTAAAAGAAAAAGGAAAAATGCCCTAGAACATTTGTCTGGACAAGGACTTTTTCAGGAACATCTTCAGGCAACCCCCCCCAAAAAAATGGACCCATGATATTACACCAAGATAATTTATGCACAGCAAAGAAAACAGGCAACAAAGTGAAGGGACAATCCACAGAATAGGAGAGAATATTCATAAACTACCCATCTGACCAGGGATAAATAACTATAATGTAAAAGAAGCTCCAATACCTCAATAGGAACAAATCAAATAATTTGATTAAAAAATGGGCAAAGGACCTGAATAGACATTTCTCAACAGAAGACATACAAATGGCCCATGAACATATGAAAAAGCCCTCAACATCATTAGTCATCAGAGAAATGCAAATTAAAACCGTAGTGAGATATCATCTCTCCCCAGTTAATAAGGCTTTTATCAGAAAGATAGGCAATAATGAACACCAGTGAAGATGTGGAGAAAACCTTGCACACCACTGATGGGAATGTAAATTAGTGCAAGGAGGTTTCTCAGAAAATAAAATGGAATTGCTATATGATCCAACAATCCCATTTCTGAAGGAAATCAGAAAATTAAAAAGATATCTACAGTCCAATGCTGTTTATTGCAGCATTATTCTCGATAGCTGAAATTTGTAATCTACCTAAGAGACCATCAATGAAATAATAGATTTAAAAAATGGTACATGTACAAAATAGAATATTATTCAGCCACAGAAAAGAATGAAATCCTGCCATTTGCAACAAAACATATGAAACTGGAGAGCATTATATGAAGTGAAATAATCCAGTCGCAGACACACAAATCTTACACGTGTTCCTTCACATGTGAGCGCTAAATAGTAAAACAATTGATCTCATGGAGACACACAGCAGCATGATGATTACCAGACCCTGGAAAAGGTAGCAGGGGCTAGGGTTGGTTAACAGTATAAAAATATACTTAAATTGATAGAATGAACAATATTTTATAGCACAAGGAAGTGACTATTAGTCTAGCAAAAGTTATAGCGACCTTTGAAAGAGTGAAATTGGAATGTCCCTAACACACATAAATGTTAAATGCTTGTGGTGAATTTTTTTCTTTAAAAAAAAAGCTTTTAAAAAAGTTTAAAAAAAAACCAAAAAACTATAACTGTCCACTCAATTAGAATTTTCTAGACAGAGTCTCACATTGAGTTCCAAAAGAGAATATGGTAACCTTTCACAGAAATGTTCTTATAAAGTGATGTTTTAAAGTTTTGGCTTAACTTTAAGAGTATTGCATATTTTATACAATTATGCCACGATTTAATAATGTCCCTGTTTCAAACCTGCTCTTCTGTAGTATATTATCAGCTTTGAGATAAGGGGATTGTGACTCTGGAAACCACATTTTTCCTTCGCCAACTGACTTCACCTAAGGATGTAACAAAAGGGAGCGCTGAAGAGACAGGAAGGCTGGAGGAGCAAGAGGGAGCATATACCCCCCTCCCTCCTGTTCATTTCCTTTTTCTGTCCTCCTCCTCCATCTTCTTCTTCTTCTTTTTCTCTATGTTCCTGTTAGTATCAGGAATTCTTTTTAAAAATAGTTTGTTGCAGTTTTTAATTTTCTGGCAATTATAGAACCAGCCTCATTGTCCACTCTCGTGGCTGCATTTTGCATTCTCAGGCATGACAATGACAACTAGGTGGAGCCCTCTTGGGAAGATCCAGGGCCCAGGTCTAGGATCCTTCTCTTAAACTTTTAAACTATCAGTATGCCTAACACTTCTTTTTGGTAATCGCTTTCCCATAGTTTTAAATGATGTGATATTTCTGTGCTCCAATCTGTTTTTTTTTAATTCCTCCATTTCTACTTAATGATTTTTTATATTGAATTAGCTCAACTAAAATGATGGGCACTGTTTTTCCCTTTGTGCCCTTTTACTGATCTGAGCTTGTTTTAATGTTTGGTTTGATTACAAAAGCACTTTTCCTATACTAATATTTTTCTCTGTTACCTATTTCTAGAAGACCGAATGAATAACTGGTTATCTTTTTACTTTAGCAACCAAATAAATTACCCACACATGCAGTGAGCCTTTATGTGTGTATATTATATAGAGAAACATCTATTAATTTTACTACATATCTGACAATGACCTAAACTATCACCCATATGGCACATTTGATATTAAAAAGGAAGGTTGTGGACCCTTAAAACCAGTCAGAGCAGTAAGTTCAATTTTGGTACCAAATATTACTTGCCAAAATGGATTATCAGGAAGAAGCTTGACTATCCCATAGTCAAATTCATAGCATATTTGAGGTTGGACAATTAAGTTTCCCAATTCATCCTAGAAAAGAGCTCCATACTTCATTGCTGAAAATTACTGCAGTCATCTTCTAAGTACTCCCCTTGGGAAGCTGTGCACCAACTCCAGCGTCTAGTCCACCCTTCAAAGCCCTTTTCCTAGAACGAGTTCATGAACTTAATTGTCGGAGTTCAGACAATGCCAGCTCTGATGGCCTTTCCAGAAAAAGAGTTCCAAAATTTCTCTGAGGGGGGGACTAGGTCCTGACATCAGTGCATAGCTTCTCATGGGTAAGTACCCGAAGGTGACCTTAGTGATACTCAGCAATGAGGTAACTTAGCGCTTTTCCTACAGTTATTTGGGGGAACTTAATTGTCCTACCTAGGACTACCAATATGCTATCACAGTCCTTTAAATTGGATGTTACCTAATTGAAACCATGGCAGCATGGACTTTTATTAGTTTGTAAGAAGCTATGACATTTTTAAATTCTATAATCCAAAACAGTTTAAAGACCACTTGTGAAATTATTATATTGACTCCTTGCATGGCTGTGCTAATTATATTTCAGCCTTTCAAGCATATGTTATAATGTAGTGCTCTGGCATATAAAATTTTATGTAAGATTCAGTGTTCATAATACTCTCACAGGAACCACTGTTCCACAGAATTTAAACTAATAATGCTGAAAAGGATGTTTACCTTCAAGATCCCTGTGGCACTTTAAAAGATCAATCAACTTGGCACTTTTGAAAATTTAAATTAAATTGATGATGTCTCATTACACTCTCTTTGATAATTATGATTACATAGAAGTAGAATATAAATCTTAAGGAAACTAGCTGTGAAAAGCTAATAGAAAACAAGATAGATACTGAATGTAGACATTGTGACTTTTGTTCATCACTGGTAGAGTAATTAATCATTTTATATAATTATCTTTTCATGTATACCTGATGTATATTTTATAAGCTAAAAATATATTAAAGTAATATTAAAAGAAATGAGGCTCGCTTTTGGATAGTAAGAAATACATGGGTTTATAGTAGTAATTTAATATTTAGGTAATGATTTTCAGAATATTCTAAAATTATTTGACTTGTATAACAAACTAGAGTATCATATGTACCTATATTTTCTGCATATCAATGTAAAAATGATGCTTCAAAACTGTATTTTAAAAATTATCAACTAATATTATAGTCAAATCAATTGACATTTTATAGATTATAGATATTAATGATAATATCTTTCCTTTACTTTTTATATATAGTTTGAAGGAGAAAATTAATTCTCTTAAATGATGCAGAAAATGCATTTTCCAAAGTTTAATGATCATGCTCAAATTTAAAAATGGTAAATGTGGAATAGAATAATTTTTTTACTTAAAATATGCAATTTCAAATTCTGTATATAGTACAAAAATGAAAAAGGAGGCAAAACAATCATTCAGTCAATCAATCAGTTCCATTCAATACCACTTGTCCATATTGGCACAATAATGGGTAATGTGCAGAGTTGAGATACTGAAATAGATGTAATTACAAAATAAATCTATCAGGATATAAATAGTACCAATATAAAGAAATGAATGGTTTATTGGTAAACATAGTCCATGGGAGACATATTATCGAAAAGAAAGTAGCAAGTAATCTAAATTCATCAGTTAGGATTCTAATGGGATTTCTTTTTTTTTTTACTTTGCCAAGTCTATCTGGAATACATGGCTCCTATAACAAGCACAGCTCGCCTGCCCCCCAAACTCTGTCGTAATATGAGTGGAGGTGAAATTCTCCTGCACCTGGCTCTGCAGCCAGCCCAAGGCTGTTTTGTAGCAAAGTGCCTCTGGTGAGAAAGCATCTTTTAAACAGAATCTCTGACACTCGACACTCCAGAGCAGGTGTTGGAAGACTAAGGCCTGTATGCCAAGTCCGCTCCAACAGGTGGTTTTGCAAATACAATTTTATCGGAACCTCAGCATACCCATTCATTTGGGCTGTTATGCTAGGAACTTTTATACCGCGACTGCAGAACTGAGTAATTGTGACAGAGACTGCATGCTTCACAAAGCCTAAAATATTTTACTATATGGCCCTTTATAGAAAAAAGTCGTAGCTTTTGCCTTAGAGGGCGAACTTCCAGTCAGGTTCGTAGGTCATATTTCCAGTGGGCTGTGCTGCTGCATTACCATAGTGACTTCTCTGCTGTGGACTGAGTCACGGCTGTGTCCTCACCAAGAAGTCCGGATCTAGCCTTTGGAGGGAGAGGTTTTTTTTCTGTGCGCGCTCTCTCAGCCCTGACAGGGGTGGTTGCTCTTTAAATCTGCTGTTCCTATAATCTCCAGCATTTTCTGTGCCTCCTACTAGGCAATCCCTCATTAGTCTCATCCCTGATGTAGTAAATCATAATATTAAACTTCACCTGTTATAATTATTCTATTCTATTCTTCATTGGACCCTGATTAACATTAGTGAATATCTTTTTTTTTTCTTTTTAAGTTACATGTGTCTTTGACTTAAAGTGAGTTTCCGATAGAAAGCTTGTAGTTTTTTTGCTCTCAAACATGTGTCTATATAGTCCAACCACCTGTACCAATTAAAGAAGGAGATTGACCGTTCATTTTTTAGTGTAACTTGTAATATGGTTGGATTCGAACCCACCATCTTTCTCTTTGTTTCCTCTTTCCTTCTTATGTTCTTCTTTTCCTTTTTCTCTGCCTTCTTTTGAATTATTTAAGGATATATTGGACTCCGTCTGGCTCTCACCTTGACTTATTATTGTTTAATTATAATCATTTTATACACTTGGTACATTCCCCTAGTTACATATAATGGGAAGAGAAATTTAGTTCTTACTACCACATCATAACTGAAAGTTCTAATCCAAAAAAGAAGTTTTTAATTTATTTTTATTTTTCCTGGATTTGTATAAAGTTATGGGAAGTTCATACAAAAGGATAAGTACTTAAGATAGAAAAATGAATAATAAGTGAATTATTATAAAAAATGTCAATATTGTGGAAAAAGGAACTGGAGACCAAGCTGTCTTAAGATCCATGGCAAATATTAGGACATAAGATAAAGCCACACACAAATTTTCATGGATGTAGGAATAGAATAACTTATCATGTTAATTAACTGAATATAGAATCCAGAATGAGAACATAGTATTTTTGAGAACTTCATAGGTAATATAGAGTTTTTAATGGCAAAGAATGGATTGGTTCTTGCTAATAAAACTGATTATACAAATGGAATAAAATGGAACTTGATCTTTATCTTTACTCAGTTTATACAAATAAAATTGAAATAGCTTAATATTATATTTCCTTAAAACTATATATTTTTTTTTCAAAACAATTAAAGACCTAATATAAACTAGAGTTTGGAGGAATATTACTAATTCTATTAATTCAGATAGGCTAGATTTAGCTGCTATAATACTCCTAAAACCTAAATGGCTTATAAAACTAAAGGTCTATATCTTATCATGTTACACAGTCATTGTTGGCTTTCTGGGGCTCTTATCTCATTGTGTCATCAAAACAGAGGTATGAATTATCACCATAAACGATACTGGTTCTGGAACTAGCTCTAAAAACGTTCTCCAAGAAATGAGACTTGTCTTTTCTATGCACAGTTTAGTGGCCAAATCAAATTCCGTGTTAGTGACTAACTTTAAAGAAAGAAAAGTGTGAAGTAAAGTCTTGATACATTCCAAGAAGGTGAAATAGAATTATTTCTCCAATACTTCTTATGAATACCTCACAAACAAACCTGGAATTGACTTTTCAAAGCTGTTAAAGAAAATAAAATATTATCGACTCCAGAAATTTATATATACATATATTCACATACTATATACCCTAAACAAAGTCAATAAACAAATGATAAATCTGAAAAATTATATAATAGATAAATGATCATCATCATTATCTGTTATGGGCAAAGAGTAACTGTAAGCTGACGGGAAAAAGGTACAAATGCTTACAGACCCTTCAAAATTAGATAAAAGATAATAATAAAGAGGGCCAGGGATCCAATCCAAATGTTCAATAAATACATCAAGAATCAACATGTAAAAAATAAAGAAAGAATCAATATAAAGTATCTTAAATTTATTTCAGTGAGGACAATGCATCAATTGTTAATGGGGTGTATCATCCCATCTGGATGAAGGCAACATAAAGAAGAATACACCCGTACCTGGTAGAGATATGAAGGAAATTTTCTGACAAAAAAAGAAAAATATTAGCACCTTATTGAAAAGCAATATATATCTATTAAAATTAAATATATATCACATATGAAGCAAAAATGTTCCCCAAGGAACCTGTTCCACAAAGCTGAAAGAAATAATTGAGAAAGGCCTATTGCTGTAGACTGAATTGTATTCCCTCGAAATTTCATATGCAGAAGCCGTAACCCCCAGTACATGATTATATTTGAAGATAGGGCCTTTAAAGATGTAATTAAGTTTAAATGAGATCCTAAGAGTGAGACTGTAATCCAATATTACTGGGTAATTATAAAAAGAGGGACACAGGGCATGTCCCACAGGTAGAAAAGATCAAGAAAGGCGACAGTGATAGCATGAAGACAGTCATCTACAAACCAAGAGAAGAAGCCTCAGGCAAAACAAGCCTACTGATGGCTCCATCTTGCAATTCAGCTCCAGAACTGGGAAAGATCAATTTCTGTTGTTTAAAAGCAAACCAGTCTATGGCATTTCGTTATGGCAGCCCTTGTAGAGTAAGACATCTACATACATACACAAAGGTGTCTATTGTAGTTTTGTCATAGTAGTACAAAAATTTTAGAAAGGACATACACATTTATAGGAAAATAGGTGTAAATACTATGGTGTGTGTATATTCACTTTAATAAATGTGATAGGGAATTTATGGGAAATAATTATGTCTATATCCCAGCTAGTATGCATAGAGTTTAATCAAGCATTTTTGAGTGGCAAAATGTAATGTAGAAAAATATCTAACCTAGGTTTAAAAAGAATGTGTGTGTTTATGTGTGCATATATGTGCTTGTATGTGTGTGTACATGAGTGTGTGTGTGTAATCTTGCTTACTCTGAGAATTCTTCCTTTATCCCACAAATATGGCTTAGCTTTTACATCTGTGTATATACCCATGAGGAATGACTCATATGAAATCAGTTGTGTAATTTACAAAGGTTAATAATAAATGAAGAAAATTAAGAAGTTAAAAAAATGGACTAGGAATATTCTTCAAAGTTGCCACGAAAAATATTTATGACAGACCCTAGATTTATAGAGTCATAGTTCTTCTTTTTGCACAAAAATAAACAAGATTTTATTTATCTTTGTTTGAAAAATTCAGAGGTCAAAGGACAAAACATAGTAGCTATAAGTTTATAAAAATAAATTTTGACTAAACAAATTAGTACTTTAGAAGGCAGTTTTTATTATTATCTTTCAATGTCAGTACAATGAGTAAATGTGTAAAATCAGTTATAGCTAGAAAGTTATATGCTATATTTCATGGCAAGATGCAATTTATGTGAGAGCAGACAATGTAATATGAAATGTGTTTTCTCATCCAACAATTTTGATTTATGACCTTGTTAACAAACACACTATCAAGGAGAAACTTCATCTGTTCCCAAGCGTACTTTGTAAAGAAATCAGCTCAGACTACTTTCAGATGAAGTAGTTTGAACAAGAAAAAGAGAGGAAAGGGAGAGGAGATAAAGAAAGAGAAAAAAAGGGGATAAAACAAGTGTTCTGTTCTCAGAATTTTAATACTCATAACATAAAGACAAATGGTGGGACTAAGTGCAGTAATGGTTTTATACCACTTTAGAACCCATCAATCGTTCTAAGATTTCCTTTCGATTCTTCTTCATATTTTCTCTTTCTCTTCATTTGTTACTTTTTATTTCTTTTCATTTGTTTTGAGTATTTTGTAATTGTTTATTGAAGCATTTTTATAACAGCTGCGATAAAATCATGGTCAGATTATTCTAACGCAATGTCATCTTGGTGGCAGCACCTACTGATTGTCTTTGTACATTCTGTTCGAAATCTCCCCAATTCCTGGTATACCGAGTGGTTTTTCATTGAAGCCTGGAGATTTTGAGTATTGTGGTACAAGACATAGGGTCGTATTTAAATGTCACGTTCAGCAGGCCTCCTTTGTCACCATTCTTGTTCCTGTTGGTTAGATGTGGACACCTCAGCTCCCCACAAAGCCTCCAGAGACACTTCTGGAGGAAGGTTATGGGGTGCTCCTGGCTACTGCCTGACAGTGATAGAAGTCTGGTCTCTACTCTGCCTCTCTGGCAGGAGTGCTGGGGCATCTAAACAATTGGGAAAATGAGGAAATGTATCTAGACTCTCCACTCAGCCTTTCAGGGCAGGGCTGGGAATAAGCCACATGTTTTCTTTATTTGCTTGTTTTTGTTTTGTTTTTTTTCTGTGCTGGAGTAGAATAGTGATTGTCCAAAAGTTTCTGTCTTGCTAGGCTTTTCCTTTCTGGTTTTTTGTCCGGAGAGAGCAGGTGTTTTGGTGGGGGATGTCCTTTAAGCATCTGTTAGCTTTTCTTGGTGTTTGGGTCCTCCAGTACCTAGTCTGGACTACAGGAAATAAAAGAAAACCCTAAGAACTCCTTTCCAGGGTGGTGCCTGTGGCTCAAAGGAGTAGGGTGCTGGCCCCATATACTGGAGGTGGCAGGTTCAAACCCAGCCCTGGCCAAAAAAAAAAGAACTCCTTACCTTTAACTCCTTTCCACGTCATTCTCCGGGTGTTGAATTCCCTTGCTGATATGTCTTCTTGTCTACATCTAGGAGTCCTTTCATTTTTGTTTTATTAATGCATATGATGTCCCGGGATTTATAATATTTTATATATATGGAATTCTAATATTTTAGAAAATAATACAAACTTCTTTTTCTTGACATTTACAGGGACATGTGAGAAAGAAATTGTCAGGAAAAGTGAGAATTCTGCTCTATGTTTTCTGTTTTTCATCCTGAGGAGGATTTGCAATCGAATTAGCCTTAGAAATTACACAAGAGGCTGTGGAGGAGTTGTGTTGTTGTTATTAATAGATGCCTGCTCATGTCTTTCTCCATTCTACCACTTTTCATATGCTACCATTAGAACAAAGGTGAAAACTGATTAGTTTTAATTCAGGTCAAGAGCCGTCTAGGCAAAATCAGAAAGTTTTTTGGTTCAATGTTTCCCTCTGTCCTGATTATGCGTGTTTGATGCTACCTTTTCATAGCCTTCTCTTCAGCAGATTCCAAAGGCCTTCTGTGTGCTCCTCTTTCAGATGGCAACCAGGCTGTGATCTGTGAAAATCCTTCTATCCCCATTTGTTCTTTCGCGCAATTAACTGTAGTTAACCTATGTTTCTCTCTCGAGGGGCTCTTTTTGACAACTAATTATCTAATTCAAACTGATAAGACACTGAGCTGTTAAACCTCCCAAGTCATAGACTTTGATTTAACAAAGATTTTTATAAAGACCATGTAGTAACTCAGAGGAATTTCTAAAACAGGCATGTCAGGCACAGTGCCAAACCCATGGGGTATGGGGCTACTGAAGAGATTGATTTTCTGTTCAAATGGTCCAGTAACTCATAACTCAAAGCCTATATGTATGCTCTGGCCTTGATTTAAGAGTAC
>CAUYQV010131037.1:0-12195 GCA_963574575.1 Galagoides demidoff
GTTGTGGCGGGCGCCTGTGGTCCCAGCTACTCGGGAGGCTGAGGCAGCAGACTCGCTTGAGCCCAGGAGTTGGAGGTTGCTATGAGCTGTGATGCCATGGCACTCTACCCAGGGGGATAGCTTGAGGCTCCGTCTCAAAAACAACCACAACAAAAAAGAGATCTTATAAACATGTCAATAATGGCATAGCAAATATTCCAGATTTAGGTTGTTAAAGCAAAGTCAGCAGCAAGGGGAGTGCCACAGGCCCAAGGCTGTCTCTGTACTTTGAGTCCCAACTAACAACTCACCACCTTACTCAGCTGCTGGTTCTGTAACAAGTGGCCTCAGGCAGCCAATAAGAAAAGCTGCACTTCAGCCAATCACAGGCCTCCACCTGAACAGACTGTGCCCAAATAAGGCAAATGACTGGCTATAATCAAATTATTTCTGTTCTTTTTTTATATTTTCCAAAGGAGACAGGGTTTCACTGGATGGGTCTCAAATTGCTGGCCTCAAGCAATCCTCCTGCCTCAGCCTCTGAAAGTGCCAAGATCGAAGGGGTGAGCCACTGGGCCCAGCACAACTGTTGTTTTTCTGTATTTTAGTTCCATATTCAGCTTATAAAGTCCTGCTTCTCTGAGCGTCTTCTGGTTTTCCATGCTGCCTGATTCATGAGTCCTTTAATGCTTAAATAAACTCTGTTAAAATTTGTTTTGTTGGCTCGGTGCCCATGGCTAAAGTGGCTAAGATGCCAGCCACATACACCTAAGGTGGTGGGTTCAAATCCATCCCGTCCGCCAAACAACAATGATGGCTTCAACAAAAAATAGCTGGGCGTTGTGGCGGGTGCCTGTGTGTGGTCCCAGCTACTTGGGAGGCTGAGGCAGAAGACTTGCTTGAGCCCAGGAGTTGGAGGTTGCTGTGAGATGTGATGTCACAGCACTCTACCCAGGGGGATAGCTTGAGGCTTTGTCTCAAAAAAAAAAAAAATTGTTTTGTCAAAAGTTTTTTCTTTTTGGCTCAGAGCCTGTAGCTCAAGTGGCTAAGGTGCCAGCCACATACACTTGAGCTGGCGGGTTCTAATCCAGCCCAGGCCCGCCACACAATGACAGCTGCAACCAAAAAATAGCCAGGTATTGTGGTGGGCGCCTGTAGTCCCAGCTACTTGGGAGGCGGAGGCAGAAGAATCACTTGAGCCCAGGAGTTGGAGGTTGCTATGAGCTGTGATGCCACGCACTCTACCCAGGGTGATGGCTTGAGGCTCTGTCTCAAAAAAAAAAAAAAAGTTTTTCTTTTAACAAGGAAGACTCCTCATAGAAGGTTGCCATGTGACAACCATGCTTGAGTCAGCCGAAAGGTGCAAACATCACAGATCTCATGGAAAATAGCATGGCTGTGACTCCTGAGTCAAGGGGTTCCCAAAGCTGAGACAGACGTGGGCAGCCAGGAACAGTTCACAACCAACCCACAGCAGTGGATGGACTGGAACTGCTGCCACCCTGCCAGGTTTATCTGCCCACGTCTCAAAAGAAAGCCAATATTCAGAGACAGCAGGGTTTGCAGCAGAGAGAGTCTATTCCTAAGCAGGGAATCAGGAGAAATGTCTCAAATCCACTTCCCCAAGGCCAGGCATGGTGGTTCCAACCTGTGGTCCCAGCTACTTGGGAGGCTGAGGCAGGAGACTCACTTGAGCCCAGGAGTTGGAGGTTGCTGTGAGCTGTGATGCCACGACACTCTACCCAGGGGGACAGCTTGAGGCTCTGTCTCAAAAAAAAAAAAAAATTAGACAATCAGGGTCAGCCATTTGGTTGGGTTCAGGGTGGAACCATCAATCCTTCTTCATGTGGGCTGCTGTCTGGGTGGGTCAGTGACTGGAATGCAAGAGTGTGGGTGGAGGGTCCAAGACCAGTCAGCTCCTTGGTCTGGGTGGGTCCATTACTGGAATGCAGGACCTGGAAGATAAATAAAACTCTAGCCCCAGGTTCCAAACAGGTGACATTCTGTACAGACAACTATGCATGACTCCAGGGTAGAGAAGCAAATGAAGCAAACGAACAAGCAGTAATTATTATCAAGCAAGTGAGGGCAGCAGCTGATTATTATTATTTTAGCTCAGCCTGCTCCTTTGCAGAGTTCTGAGCCTTCCATCCCTTTATCAGTTTGTAAAGGCAGTGTGGAAACCCCAGCAGCTCAAACCATTGAAAGTTCTCTGGTTGGCTCGGTGCCTGTGGCTCATAGGCTCAAGCAGGTAAGGTGCCAGCCACATACACCTGAGCTGACAGGTTCGAATCCAGCCCGGGCCCGCCAAACAACAATGATGGCTGCAACCAAAAAATACCCAGGCGTTGTGGCGGGCACCTGTGGTCCCAGCTACTTTCGGAGGTAGAGGCAGGAAAATTGCTTGAGCCCAGGAGTTGGAGGTTGCTGTGAGCTGTGATGTCACAGCACTGTACCCAGGGTGACAGCTTGAGGCTCTGTCTCAAAAAAAAAAAAGAAAGAAAGACAGAGAGTTCTCTGGTTGAGTAGTAAGCCACTGCTGTTGCCTGAAGGGGAAAATAATTACAAAGCCATGCTAATGGCTTCCCTCCTCCTCTCCCCCAAGTTCAGACCACAAAGAAGAAACAAAGATGATCAGAGGTCCCCGAGGCCCCAGGCACAGTCCAAGTGTGATGGGGAATTTGGATGAGAGGACCTGAGCTTTGGTAGCCCTATCAGATGTGGGTGGCACAGGTCACTTGTTTGGACCTGAGAAAGGAAAAAGCCGCTGGACTCAGCTGACAGGGCCTGCACAAGGCTTGACATGGGAGAAGTGACATGATCTTGCAGTCATGGCCTTCTGAGCCAATTCTCTGTGACTGGGAAGGAGGGGCCATTGCATGTCATCCCTGCACTCCCCACCCTGGAGCGCCGCAGGAAGCCTCCCTGTAGGTGGGTGCTGCGTGCACAGATGCACAGAGCGGGTGGGGTGCCCTGTCACTGCACCCACTCCAGGGAGGCCCAGCAGCAGAGCAGTCCAGAATCCAGGAGGAGAAGAACACTGCCTGCTGACTGGGGGAGTCAAGGCAGCAGGGGTAGTAAGAGGTCAAAGGGCAGCACAGCAGTTCTGAGCGGCCAGTGCCAAGGGTAAGAGGAGCCAGCAGCTTGCAGTGGCCTCATGCCAACTAAGGTCAGTCTCTGCTCCACAGCCCCAGCTACCCTGGACACTCGGACTATAACCGAGCCCATCACATAGGCGTCTGGCCCTTGCTACACTGTCCTGGCCAGTGCTGATGGCTTCTTCTCTGAATGGAGTGTGAACAGCTTGCACGCATCTGGCAAAGTACCTGATGTACTTGGCTGTGTTCTCCTACAGCCCTCTGCCACTAGCCACCAGGGGGCAGGTGTTCACCCTCTGACATCCACGCCTGTGGTCATACAGATGCTGTCCTGCAGGCTGGCAGGTCAGAAGCCCCAGCCTTGACAGCTAGGCAATGATGCTCTCACACCATCCTGCCAGCAGCGCAAACACAGACCACGACAAAATCCAGCAGGCTTCTTTCTCATCAGAAGGGTTTCTTGGAATGATGTGGCTGGGTTCACAGCATTCAACTCCTCAGCAGTCAGAGGAAACTGCTCTCTCTCCTCCCCCAGCCCACCCACCCCAAAAGAAAACTCAGCTCTTTCCTGGACTCTCTGGGTATTGGAGACAGTATGTGTCTCACGTGGACATTTTGTATGGTGTCTTAAATTAGCCCACAAATCAGCGTCCTTAGAGCAGGGCTGAGCCAACTGGCTGCTTTGGCAACTGCCGCTGAGCTGTGGACCACTCTCTTTCTTTGGGGACCCATGACCCTGGCAACTCCTCTGAACTAGAAGTCTCTCTGCCTGACAACTTGGAAACTCCTGCCAAGGGAAACAGCCTCCACCCAGATGTGCCCCTTGGGACTCTGGATTCACTGCCTCCTGAAGACAGGCGCCAGGTACACCCTTTTTTCCAAAAAGCACAAATAGCTTGCAACTGTCTCCCAACAAATCACCTGCCCTGTGGAGATCCTGAGACCCTCAGGCCTGATGTTCCTGTTTGGAGGGTTTTTATCTTGGACTCTATAACCAAAGGGGTGCAAGGGCCCCAGACTTCCAGAACAGAAAACTTTACATTCAAGGACAGCAGGCTGGTCCCCAGCGACATCTGAGCTTTATATCAAAAGTGGCAGAGCTGGGGGAAGCTGCATCCCTCACTCCACCATCTGAAGCAAAGTTCAGGGCTCTGCAGGTCCTCAGCCCCCCAGGGTCCCCAGGCTGTTCACTTAGGTTCACTCAGCTGGAGCCCAATGGTGCCCACTGGGCCTGCTGCTCTCCTTCAGCACCAGCTCACAGCACCCAGCACGGCTGTGGTCACTTGCACCAGTGGCCAGAATTCAAGGCTGTTCTCACACTTGCTACTTTTCACTGGCTTGTGGTCTGTTTCCGACAGTAGCTGTTGACTCTGGGTTGAGTCAACACATTATGTCTACATGGGACCTCAGAAGGTGGCCTCATTTGGAAATAGGGCCTTTTGCAGACGCAATTAGTTAAGATGTGATCACACTGCATTAGAAGGGGCCTTAAATCCAAGGACTGGTGTCCTAAGAAGGCCATGTGGGCCTTCCTGGAGCCACTGGCCAGGCCATTTGCCATGCTCAGTGATGGAGTCGAAGCCCACGACTGCCGCCGTGTCTCACCAGACCGGCATCCCAGTAAGTGAAAATGTTAAAGATATCTTTGCCAGATCCAAACGGGAAGTACAGACTTCTGAAAATATCTATTGAAAACGAGCAACTTGGGTGCCTGTGGCTCAGTGGGTAAGGCGCTGCCCCATATACCGAGGGTGGCAGTATCAAACCTGGCCTCAGCCAAGCTGCAACAAAAAGCCACCGGGCATTGTGTTGGGCGCCTGTAGTCCCAGCTATTCAGGGGGCTGAGGAAAGAGAATCACCTAAGCCCAGGAGTTGGAGGTTGCTGTGAGCTGTGACGCTACAGCACTCTACTGAGGACAATGAAGTGAGACTCTATCTCTACAAAAAAAAAACCACCAAAAAACAAAAAAGAAAACGAGCAACTTGATCATGTAGTCAGCCTCCAGGTTCCCGGGATAAGGATTATGATTCCTTTGTTTTACCTCTGTTGGGGGTCAAACAGCCATATTACTCAGGTTAAATTCTCAAGATGCCCAGGGTTATGAAAGGATGTTCATTGCTTGGTCTCCAGATTATTCTCATATTTGTCAAAAAATGTTGTATGCAGCCACAAGAGCAACTCAGAAAAAGGAGTTTGGAGGTGGCCACATTAAAGATGAAGTACTTGTTTTGTTTTGTTTTTTTGAGACAGAGTCTCACCATGTCACCCATGGCAAAGTGCTATGGCGTCATAGCTCACAGCAACCTCTAACTCCTGGGCTTAAGCGATTCTCCTGCCTCAGCCTCCCAAGTAGCTGTGACCATAAGCATCTGCCACAACGCCCAGCTATTTTTTTGGTGTTATTGCAGCTGTCATTGTTGTTTTAGCTGGCCCGGGCCAAGCTCAAACCTGCCAGCTTAGGTGTATGTGGCCAGCGCCCTAACCACTGAGTTATGGGCACCGCCAAAGATGAAGTATTTGGAACAGTAAAGGAAGATGTATCATTACATGGATATAAAAAATACTTGCTATCACAATCTTCCCCTGCCCCACTGACTGCAGCTGAAGAATAATTATGACAGATTAAAATTAATGAGGTACAAATTGATGTGGGCGTGGGCCACTCCAGACACTACAAGGAGTAGCATTTGCTATTTCTCTTGCAGTTTTTGGCTGGGGCTGGGTTTGAACCCACCACCTCTGGTATATGGGGCTGGCATTCTACTCCTTGAGCCACAGGTGCCACCCCAGAATTGCTATTTCTCAAGAAGCTTTTCAGGCTTTGGAAAAACTGAATAACAGATAGCACAACTACATACAATTGGAAATAGATTCAAAAATGAAATTACAGCTGAGTGCAGTGGTTCACACCTGTAATCCCAGCACTCTGGGAGGCCAGCAGGTGAATTAGATGAGCTCAAGAGTTTGAGATCAGCCTGAGCTAAAGCAAGACCCCTGTCTCTAAAAATAACTGGATGTTGTGCCAGGCACCTGTAGTCCCAGCTACTCAGGAGACTGAGACTAAAGAATCGCTTGAGCCCAAGAGTCTGAGGTTGCTATGAGCTATGATGCCATGGCACTCTACCAAGGGTGACAAAATAAGCTCTGTCTCAAAAAAGAAGAAAGAAAGAAATTATAATTTTGGGGGCAGCACCTGTGGCTCAGTAGGCAGGGTGCCAGCCCCGTATACCAAGGGTAGCAGCTTCAAACCTGGTCCCGGCTAAACTACAACAAAAAAATAGCCGGGTGTTGTGGTGGGCACCTGTAGTCCCAGCTACTCAGGAGGCTGAGGCAAGAGAATCGCCTAAGCCCAGGAGTTGGAGGTTGCTGGGAGCTGTGTGATGCCAAGGCACTCTACTGTGGGTGATAAAGTAAAACTCCGTCTCTACAAAAAAAAAGAAAAGAAAAGAAAAGAAATTATAATTTTGGCCAACACAACAAACATAGAACTAAAAGATTTGCCAAAGAGGGTTCCCAAGGATTCAGTGGCACGTTACTGTTCCTTTCTGTATAAACATTTCCACGAAGGAGACTATTTAGACAGAGTCCATAGTTTTTATTTATTCAATGTTGGGATACACATGCAGTATAAGAGAACAGATGCTGTCTTCTAGCTGCAAGAGCCCTCTGCTAGAAATTGGAGAAAGACAACTACAGATGGATATAATCAGGAAGACTGAGACGGACGATGGGGATGAACTGACTGCAGACTTCCTTTATGAAGACATACTATCCTAGGGCGGCGCCTGTGGCTCAAAGGTCAGGAGGTGGCGGCTTCAAACGGCCCAGCCAAAAACTACAAAAAAAAAAAAAAAAGTTTCTCAGAACCAAAAGGTCCTGGCTCGGCGCCTATGGCTCAAGTGGCTAAGGCGCCAGCCACATACACCTAGGGTGGTGGGTTCGCGTCCAGCCTGGGCCGCCAGAACAACAATGATGGCTGCAAGCAACCAGAGGATAGCCGGGCATTGTGGTGTGCGCCTGTGGTCCCAGCTACTTGGGAGGTGGAGGCAGGAGACTCGCTTGAGCCCAGGAGTTGGAGGTTGCTGTGAGCTGTGATGCCATGGCACTCTATCCAGGGGGACAGCTTGAGGCTCTGTCTCAAAAAAAAAAAAGAAACATTCACATGTACCCTTATAGGATAAATCGTAGGCGTGATCCCAGCAATCACCCTCCCTTCACCCATCCTCCCCCCTCCTCTCCTCTTCCCTCCCCCCCCCATTCTTTTTTTTTTTTTTTAACTTGTTTGTGCTATGGAAGGGCCACTAAAGGTCAATGCTCTCTTTTTTATCTTTTTTGCAATTTTTGGCCGGGGCTGGGTTTGAACCCACCACTGCCAGTATATGGAGCCGGTGTCCTGCAATACTAGTTTTTTAAAAGTTCAGCTGCTAGTACAGGAGAACTGAAATCATTCCGTGTTGATATATAGTAGAAAAAAAATGGTACTTTTTGAAAAATAGCACTTTTCACCTCTGTGTCTTTTTTAAATTAATGTTATATAAGACTCATTATTTCTATTTTTGAGTTAAAGCTAGAAAAGAATCCAACATAATAATGTTTAATTTCGTCATACTGTTTTCACGGAGTGTGGATTCCACAATTTCACATCATTCTTAAAGGTTTATACAATTGTACCGGTTCCAGAGAGTCTAATGGTCTCCAAGTAGGATATACTTGTTACATTTTAGTGAAATATCTGAATTCTTTTTTTGTTTCTATTTTTATTTTATTTATGTATTTTAGAGACAGGGTCTCACTGTGTTGCCCAGGCTGCAATGCGGTGGCTATTCACAGGCACCAGCCCCCTGCTGATCAGCATGGGAGCTTCAACCTGCTCCATCTCCAACTTGGGCAGGTTCACCCTCCTTAGGCAACCTGGTGGTCCCCCGCCCTCGGGATGTCACCATATTGACGCCGAACTTAGTGCAGACACCTGATGAGCACAGCGGCACTATAGCCCAGAACTCGTGGACTCGAGCAATCCTACTTTCTTAGCCTCCCAAATAGCTTGGACTACAGTAGGCACACACCACTGTGCCTGGCAGCTGAATTCTTTATGAGAAACAGAAAGACTTTTAAATATTCACACTACTTAATACGTTAAGAATCAGATTAGACGATTTTCTAAGTGAAAATTCAGTGTGCCTAGGAAAGGTGGGAAGCTGTTTACTTCAAGGAGCTTTGCTAATTCTGTCAGATTATAATATCACATCTGCAGATTTTAGAAACAATGCTTTATTGCAGCAGTCTTTTCTACTTCAGTTTTTTGATTTTTTTTTAGTAGCATTGACATTTCAGAAGATCAGCTTTCTCTGAAACTTTAAGGATACCAGGTATTTTCCTGTACTGCACAATTTCTGATGACATTGGAAGACTTTGAACAGCCTTAGTAAATTCTCTCTAGTGCTTTAAAAAATTCGCATTTCTAAAGTGAGTCGTTTCATTTTAAATACTGTGGGACTGGGTGGTGCCTGTGGCTGAGTGAGTAGGGCACTGGCTCCAGATACTGAGGGTGGTGGGTTCAAACCCCGCCCAGGTAAACTGCAACAAAAAAATAGCTGGGCCTTGTGGCTGGCACCTGAGGTCCCAGCTACTCAGGAGGCTGAGGCAAGAGAATCACCTAAGCCTGGGAGTTGAAGGTTGCTGTGAGTTGTGTGACACCAAAATATTTATGTTCAGATTTATATTTAAATGAATATAATTCAAAAGGAAACAAAAGTAAAGAATATTGAAAAGTTTCAAACATCAAGATTGACATTTTCTCCAATACTATGTATTTATAAGCAAATTGTGTTCTTTATCACTTTTGAGTAAATGTTCAGATTTAAAATTGTTTTAAGATCCTAGTATTTGGCTTGGTGCCCATAGTACAGTGGTTGTGGCGCCGGCCACATACACTGAGGCTGGTGGATCTGAACCTGGCCAAGGCCAGCTAAACAACGACAACTGGAACAAAAAAATAGCCGGGCGTGTCGTGGCGGGCGCCTGTAGTCCCAGCTACTAGGGAGGCTGAGGCAAGAGAATCACTTGAGCCCAAGAGTTTGAAGTTGCTGTGACGCTAAGACACTCTACTGAGGGCAACAAAGTAAAACTGTGTCTCCAAGAAAAAAAAAAAATAGAATATTTGTGTGGAGTTTTGTTTATAGATAATCAGACTATAAAATTTAATCATCCAAAGTAACGGACAGTAATGTTGCTGTGTTTACTAAAGATATACTTTCAGTTGGTCCATGGGTGCACACACAGACACACAAATTGCTGCATCAGGAACCCTGAAGCTATGTCGCACAGCATAGTTGAACCTGCTGTTTCAGTCAGGAGGAATGCTACCTGTCATGAGGATATAAAGTAATTTAGTAATGAATATTTTTCTCTACCATCCACGTGCAATTACACCCCAAATTCCACAACACTACATAAACATTCCAGAATAAAGATGCGATTCCATAGTCTAAACTAATTATTAATAACCAATGATTACTGAAAAAAAAAAGGCAGCCACGTGAAATACAGACACATGGGGTGAGGCCACGTGACAATGGAGGCAAGACTGGAGGGACGCATCTACGAGCCAACAGGCACAGGGACCACGGCCACCCCAGAGCCCTCAGAGGGAGCGCAGCCCTGCCAAAACCTTGGTTTTGGGTTTCTGGCCTCCAGCACCAAGGGAGAGAACGTCCTGTTGCTTTAAGTCAGTTTGTGATTTTGGTGCAACAGCCCAAGGACACCAGCTTGGTCTCCACCTGAAAAACACACCCCATGGTGGCTGCAACCCGTGGGAATAAACCACAGCTGCCCACGGGACAGTCTGGGTCACCATCATGGCCATATGAGCTGGACAAGCTCAGTCACAGACTTTGTTCCTGATGCAGACCACTCCAAGTCAGGCCCAGGACTCCTGCAGGAAGCTGGTCCATTTCTGCCACAGAGACAGAGGCCTATTGCTGCATAGAGTATCCCCAGCTGCCGACTCCATCAGCCCTCAGAGCCCGCTCAGGGCTGCAATGCCAACTTTACTCAACGGTCTTCCCCAAGACAGAGCTTAGCTAGGTCTGGGGGCTGCTGCCCTCAGCCAATCAGCTGACTCCAGACACACTGTGGTGGCCCCTGAGCCAACCAGTGTCATGCTTCAGCTACATTTGCAGTCTGACAACAGAGCTGCTTTTATTGTGAAAGCCCTGACAATGGCTGATGGGAGGTGTTGGCTCACCCTGGCTCCCTTCCCACCCACAGGCGCCCAGGTAGGGTGTGCAGGGCTGCAACAGCCTCCTCCTCCTCCAAAACTCTCCAAAGCTTTCTCAATCTGCCTGCTCCTCCTGTCTCCACACCCTAGGCAATTGGGTCACTAGACATGGCTGTCCCCAGAAGGATTATCTGGTTGAGCGCCTCATCGGTAATGATCAGGATGAAAGGGATGAAAGTAGCACCGTCTAGATCTGATTTGGATCCTCTGCATTCCACCTGACCCTTCCTGAGCAGGGGGCTTTTTCTTTCCTCTAATGGTGCCCTTTGGCCAGCCCGGTCAGTCCAGTCTCTGGGAACAGCCAGCCAAGCATAGCTCTGGGGGACTCAACTTAATTCTGGTTCAGCCACTTGAACTCTCCTGTGGGACTGCCACAGCCTTGGGTCACAAGGGTGATGACCACGTGCTTGAGGCTGCTGCCTGCTAGTGCCCTGTAAGAACATGTGGACCCAAGTGTGGGTGTTGTGGCCCAGCCAGGATCCCATCAAGAGATAGAAACAGCACAGTAATCTGGATGGGGAATGCCCCCTACCCAGGATTCACTGCACCAGAATATAGGTGAAACACCTATATGCCTGTGGCCAAAAAAGCCGTTTGAGAGAGAGCAGTGAAAAGACTTTGTACAACCATACTTGTAAGTAAGAAACTGAGGCAGAATCCCAGGTGGCCAGGTTAGTTGCAGGCCTAACATGACCAAGGCTTTGGCTGGAAAAACATTTCCAGACTGTGTTAAGGAATTAAGGTGAACTTTATAAGGCCAGTGAAAAAGCCCTTTGGAAAACTGGCCAGATACCCATCAGCAACCTTTCCTGATCTGTGGTAAGTGATAAAGGTCGCTTACTGATGGGTCAGGGATTGGAAATGTGCTTGGGGACCTCAAGAAGAGGAATTTACCCAATGCATACAGGTATCTAATGGCACAGATGAAACCTGGGTTCATGAAAGGTCTTTGAGAAGTCCAGCCTGAGAATTCCTTATAACAGGCTCCAGCAAAACCCCCCTGACTTAAGGCCTACATGGGAGTAAAAGTTTGCACACAAATTCCTGTATGCCCAAGAAGTTTCTCTATGCTTTGCTTAAAGGTTTGAAGTAACTGCCTCCAAATGGCATGGTCAGTAGAACGGATATTCAAATTCTCTGTCTCCCATAGCCTCAGGCTTAATCAGATAAGAACAAAGAAAGTAACAACTAACAACATTAAGTCATATTAAACCGGGTCATGTCAAAAGGGTTATGCTTAAAGGTGTATGTTGGGTGGATTATCAGATTACCGGGGAGGAGCTACTTACAGGGCGGATGGTCATAAGATGTTTGAATGGATTAATGAGGTCACTGATGTCCAATGCGCATGTGCAGAGGAATTGTTTTTTTTTTTTTGAGAGGGAGCCTCAAGCTATCCCCCTGGGTAGAGTGCCATGGCATCACAGCTCATAGCAACCTCCAACTCCTGGGCTCAAGCGAGTCTCCTGCCTCAGCCTCCCAAGTAGCTGGGACCACAGGTGCCCGCCACAACACCCGGCCATTTTTAGGTTGCAGCCATCATTGTTGTTTGGCGGGCCCGGGCTGGGGATTCGAACCCGCCACCTTAGGTGTACATGGCTGGTGCCTTAGCCGATTGAGCCACAGGTGCCAAGCCAAGTAGTTCAATTTTTAAATGCCAATAATATATTCAAGTTTTCAAGCTTAAAAATATACTGCAGAGGGCAAAATAAAACATATCTGTGTTCTGTGCTGTTCACACTTTTATAATGACAATGAAATTGTGTTTGAAGAAACTATGAATATAACTCTGTTGTTTTCCAATAGGCTGGAATTTTTTTCCTGATGAGGAAAACGAT
>CAUYQV010131038.1:0-49207 GCA_963574575.1 Galagoides demidoff
TGGTCCCAGCTACTTGGGAGGCGGAGGCAGGAGACTCGCTTGAGCCCAGGAGTTGGAGGTTGCTATGAGCTGTGATGCCATGGCACTCTACCCAGGGGGATAGCTTGAGGCTCTGTCTCAAAAAAAAAAAAAAAAAAATTTCTCTTATTGCCTTTGGTTTCAATATGGGAACTCTTTCTGGTATTTACAAGTCCAAAGGGTCTTCATTTAATTTTTTCCTACAAAATAAATGTTCTATTTACTTCTTGGAGAGATGCAATTACTTAGTTTTCCTGGCATGTGGATGGCATAATGAGTTTTAACTTCTTTTACATATTATTGAAAATACTTGTTTTCAGTCTCAACTTAAGAATTTCTTACTCTCTCTAATTCTGAATGTGTCCATTTACATACAACAAATTAGCTTCATTATTCCATGGGCAGATTTCAGCTTTCTGCTTGAGAATAATCTATAAACAGCTGCTTATTCCTTTTTTTATCTTCTAAAATTGAGTTTAGGTCTCTCAGATTATATCACCTCTTCTTCCATTTCCTTCGACATTCTTATTCCTTTATGACCAAGCTAGTGTTACTGCAGTAATAAGCAAAATAAATAAGTCCATGGAATATGCCATATTTATCTTATGAATCTTACATTGTATTCTTCAAATTATTTTCACTAATTTTCTTCTTCTTTTGAATTTTTAAGGTAGTTTACTAGCTAATATATTTTAGCCACAAAATTCTTTTACATAAAATCAAAATTGCAATATACCAAAATACGGACGTCATGTTGTTAATTAAGCATAATCATTTCAAAACAAAACTCTGTATAATGACCCAAAGTAAATATAATAGGTAATCATATCACAGTTGAATTTAATTTTGTTATTGACGTTAACATTTAATACTAACATAGAAAAGATACGAGTCCTGTGTTTCAGAAACAATTGGTGCCAATTATTTTTCCACAAACATATCGAAGAATTCAAACTTAGATCTTAATTAACTATATGAACACATAAACAATATCACATTAATTTTTTATATTTAGATGAAAAGATCAATTTTTTATATACATTTTCAAAGTTTAGGTACAATTTTATTTTTCCTTTTCGTTTTGGTGCTTCAATATAGTAGAAAAATCCTCTTATGTGAAAGTCCTTTAGCATTTGTTCATATCGCTCTGGTTCACCTTAAATCACCCAGAATCTGTAATAAATAAACAGGACCTCATTACCATCTTTGTCAATAAAAGAAGATTATAACTATATAATATTCCGGTATAATTACTTCTGGCCATGTAAAAGTCAACTGCTAGCATCTGCTGAAAATCTAGCCATCCTCACTTACACACACTTGAGAAGTTCTGAAATATTCTGTTCTGGGATAGCCAGAAAATAAGAGGAATCAACTGTTCACTTGAATCTGAACAAAAATTTAATTTTTAATCAAATGTTTTCCACCAAAGAGCAGCTGAGGATGGTAGGGCTCCACTGATGAATTCTATCAAAAACTGACATCAATATTTTCAAAATAATCCAAAAAATCGAAGTGGGGGTGGAAATTCTACCAATTCATTGTACCTACAAGATCAGGATTACCCCAGTACCAAAACAAAATAATGATGCAACAACAAAAGAAAGCTATAGACCAATATCCATGATGAACAAAATATTAAAAAACTAAATCCAGCAACATCAAAACAGTTTATATACCATAATCAAGTGAAATTTATCCCAGCAAGGCAAAAATAGTTCAACATATCCAATGTAATAAAGGCATCAACAGAACGAAGGACAAATAACATAAGATCTCTCACTAAATACAGAAGAAGAATTTGATAAAATTTAACATCTTTCATGATAAAAGCTCTTAGTAGATTAGTTACAGAAGCAATCTACCTCAATACAATGAAGGCCATAATAGACAAACCCACACCTAACATCATACTGAATAGGAAAAAGTTGATAGTCTTTTCTCTAAAAACTGGAACGAAACAAAGATGACCACTTTTTTATAAAACAAAGAAGTAATAAATATTTTAGATGACTAATATGTTAATTATTTTGATATTGTCATTACTTTGTATGCATGCGTCAAAATATCATTCACTTCCTGAATATGTATAATTGTCAATTAAAATAATTATAGTAAATTATTATTATAACTCATATGGTAATGGGGAAAGAACAAATGGAGAAGAATTAGAAGTCAAAGAGGCAAAGCAAAACACAGTTCAGGGAAAGAAGCCCTCTTCAATCAAGCTTCACGTCCTGGCAACTAGACCTGGAAAGGATACAGCCTCCAACCTTCAGTCACTGCTGAGTTTCAGTAATAGCTTTACCCATGCATGAGTTCCAATCTGAACACAGTATGTTTCAAAGATTCCGGAACACCCACTCTCCAGATGATTGAGTTCTATTGCAGACTTGATGTTAGTCACTTGCCAGAACTCAGAGGAAAATTTTATGTAGGAAAAAATGCAAGATTACTACAAATGGTTGTAAGTGTGTAGTCCACCCTACTGAGACCTATTGAACCTGAACTGTAGCTGCAAATTCTACTTTTACAGTAGTGAAAAACTTGATCACTGATGAGAAAACAAAGTTTTGTTAAAAAAACAAACAAACAAAAACGAAACAGGATGCAGGTAGGTTATCATTTTAAGGGGGATGTCTCTTAAATGATTACATTTGAGACATATTATAAAGCTCATGATTCATAAAGAAATTATTTCATTCAGAGGTGTCCTCAATTGATAATTTGATCACATGTCCTAAGTATGCATCTGGGGGATTGGGGGTGGGAGATTTTAATTAGGAAATCTGTTTTTCATTTATTTGAACAACTTTTACTAGACACCCATTCTGTCCAGGCACTGAGCTCGGGGTTCCATGGGTTCCATAGAATGGTTTAGAGAAGCAAATCACAGTCTGTAAATAAGCTGACAGTGTCAGGGACACACCATCATGTCCCTTCATAGCAAATGGGCAAAGAAGTTAGAAAAGAATAATGACAGAAGTCTGATAATATGCATCCCCCTAGTTTGAACGTGGAGTACACTGGAGCTATATTTAAATAATACATAAAGGCCTGATTCATGTGTATATGTAATGCCAAAATGCTGTGCAGAGGATGCACTGAGAGAGAGTCTAGCAAATAAGTTCCATTCAAACACCATTATTCACGTCACATAGTTTATCTTCTACATGGTTTACTCTATACTAATTTGTGTTAATGTAGAAAGTAAGTAGAAGGCAATCCCTTAGGAAAACTTAGCCTATCATTTGAGAATCAAGAAATGCCTTCATAATTATATTATGTTTGTGATTAAGAATCAGAAGTGATGGGGGTAAAATAACAATGGCAAACCCTTAATGGGAGATTCTAAAGCTTTTTTATGCATAAGCTTAATTTCATGATAATAGCCAAATGAAATGAGTTCCATTGTTATAAACATTTTCTAATGGAAAAGCAGAGACAAGGAATTTCTTATATGTTTGAGGCCACAGGCCAATAGTGGGAGACCCAAGTTATCAGCATTCAGTTCTAGAGTTTGGGCTCATAATGAAGTATTATATCAATTCAGCAAGAAGAACTTTAGAATTTCACTGGAAAATGGTGTGCAGGATTTGTATTAAATGTGATGTTAAGGGAAGATTTAATTTAATTTAATGAGAAGATGATTTTTTTTTTTTTCAGTTTTGGCCAGGGCTGGGTTAGAATCTGCCACCTCTGGCATATGGAGCTGGTGGCCTACTCCTTTGAGCCACAGACGCCACCCAAGAAGATGATTTCTTAACTGAAAACAGTAAACAAGAATGGATTTAAGATTGCCGGCCCTGAATCAAGAAAGATAAACTCCTTGAGTTTTGTGGAGATTGCACAAAACCATTGTGGGGTGTGGGGGGAAGTTATTAAAAACAAAACCAAAAACACAGATTCCTGAGCTCTGTTTTTAGGGGTATTTGTTTGCTTTCAGAATGCATAGTTTTTTAATTAAAAAAAAAAAAAAAACTTTGTAATGAAACCCAAAGAACTGTTATTATAAAAGCAAGAACAAACCAAACTCAACACTGGTAGCATGGAAGCTCTAACAAAGATCAGACCATAAACTTAAACGCTGTTAACTGTTTAACAAGATCTCTAGATGATTTTGTTGCCAAGTCCATGGAGGACGCCATGAAAAATTCTATGCTGACATTGTGAGCTCCAATTGTACTGCTATGCCAAGAGAATTAGAGGGGAGCAGAACAAATATAAAACATGTTATTTCGTGAACAATCCCCTCTACATATAAAATAATACCAGAGAGAATGGGAATCAGTTCCCATTTCATGAATTTGTCATTGATTTGAATACCATTTATAAGATAATACATGCAGTGATGTTATGCCATTGCCACATGCCGTATCTTTGGTAAGCATTTATTTTAATCTCCACCTCATGCTCTGGTATTTATTCCAGCTCTCCAAAGAGAGTCTTAGTTCTTACCATAGACATATATATATATCAGCATTTCATTCCAGAGTGTTTAATTTCTTAAAAAGCATGAGAATATGGCTTCCCAATTAATGCTGATTTTCTTCAATATGGAAAAAATATTTATCATCCCTAAAGTTTTCTGAGACCCTTCTTAGTTACAGCCTAAATCTTTCATTGGGATGACAGGTACCAGTGATATTCAGAACCAATTGTTTCTACCTTGCAACGTAATTTGTTGTGTTTGGTTTAATAAATATAATTATCTTGAAAGAGTTAGGTCAGAAAAATCAGCAGTGTAATATGGCTTTGGAAATTTTAAAATCACACTTTGAAAACAATGGTAATAATTGCAGTCTGGAAGAAGCTAGACTTGATTATACAATCATTATGTCCTGCCCTGAGTCCTTCAGTGAATTAGTTCCAATCTCCTTCTGCCTGGGAACTTGGTGACTGTGTTCAAGTTATACTCATCTGATCCTATTGCGATTTTTGGTCAGTGTCTGGTTCAAACTAGACTCTATGAAGCCACATGGGGCTTTTATCAGGGTAATAGTATATTCAAAGAACAATTCTTAAAGATAACTTGAATGTAAATAATTAAGAGAATTTATAGTTTGCAATTATTTCTTACATATTGTTATTATTCAGATTCCATGTGGTCTGATAAATTCTAGCACATTTTCTTGTAAAAAGGACACATCAATTTCAAGAGTTCCTGAAGAACGAAAGCATCAGAATATAGAGAAGAAAGAAAAATATACGTAACACCTCTTATATGTGAAAGATACAGGAAAATAAAACATGTTAAACCATTATCATTATTAGTTTTGTAACTAAACAAAGTATTATATCCTGAACCTACTTATCAGAGTTGCTTTAGATTACTTTTTTTTTTTTTTTTTTTTTGATAGAGACAGCGTCTCACTCTATCGCCCTCAGTAGAGTGCCGTGGTGTCACACTGCTCACAGCAACCTCTAACTCCTGGGCTTAGGTGATTCTTCCACCTCAGCCTCCCCAGTAACTAGGACTACAGGCACCCGCCACAACTCCCGGCTATTTTTTTGTTGCAGTTTGCCTGGGCCGGTTTTGAACCCACCACCCTTGGTATATGAGGCCGGCGCCCTACTCACTGAACCACAAGTGCAGCCCTAGATTACATTTTCAATTTAAATTTTTGCCACTTTAAAAATGGGCTAATTTTTTAGAACAATTTTAGGTTTATGGCAAAACTGAGCAGAATATCCAGAGATTCTCCATATTTTCATTGTCCCCCTCAACTGCACAGCCCCCCCACCATCAACATCCCCACCAGAGTGATACATTTGTTACAGCTGATGAGTCTATATCTTTATCACCCAGAGTTAGTTTATATTAAGTTTCACTCTTGATTTTATACCTTCCTCCGTGGGTTTGGACAAAATGGCATGGATTCACCATTATAGTATTACACAGTGTAGATTCAGTGCCCTGACAACTGTTTGAATACTTTAAATCCTAATTATTTTTTTAAAAGTATGTGTATACTCATTCTTATCAAAGAAATGAATGAATATCAGACCTGAAAATGAAAACCATATTATAATGAGATCACGCTCTTGGTTGTCATATGGATTTTCATTGAATTTGTCCGTGAACCAATCTCCTTTTGGCACAAGATACATAAGATATGGTGGTCACAAATTCAATTTCTCTAGGATAATATAGCGTTTATTTTAAGAGTTCATTTCATTAAACTCTCCACAAATACTTTTGCTAACCTGTTTCTTGATGGAGATTGAAAATGGTAATTTGTAAGGCAAAATTATAAATTCTGAGAGATTAGAAAATTATGAACAATCTTATGTTAAATAAGATTAAAAATTTTTATTGATGTATCCCTAAGTTCGAAGCTGGTGTTTATGTTTGGATGCAAAATTTGTTTTGACATGAACTAAAATTGGGTTAATGGGCCTTAGTAGAGAACAACTATCTCCACTATAACCATTAGAGGGTTGATTTTAGTTCATTAAGTGGAGCTATTTAATAACCTAAATAAGATACTGGGCATTTTTTATATTTAAATATTGATGAAAAGGATGTTAGACAAAATATGCTCAAAAAGTTCACATGGTGAAAAAAACAGGAAGATGTTCCTTATAAAGTATCACCAGTACTGATTGGACTGTGAAGGAGGCCTGTAGGTCAAATATGTATTACTACCAGCTTGACAAATGGAAGTTGATACAGGTAGTTTCAATCTTTTGTTTTGCCAAAAATTGTATCTAAAGAAATGCTCCTTCCTCTGTTCTTGTCACTGGCACAAAGGCAAAGATAAGCTTTACACATAAAATATTTACCTTAGTGTACCAGAAATATATGTGTGTGTGTGTGTATGTGTGTGTAGGAGGTTCTTGTGGTTTATAGTAGAAGTTACTAATTCTCTTGCACTGATTTATATTACAAAATTCAGTGAAATTGTTTTTAAAACTATGTCAGAAGTACATCACTCTTTTAGAGTAAAACAGAATATACCTTTATAACTGAATGGAACAAAATTTCCTATAATATGATTTTTACTAGGGACAACCCAAAGCTATGCATCAGTTGGCACTAAATTAATTCAGTTCAGACGAGAAATCATATAAAAACCTCTGCGTTAACTTCACGGCTCATTACCTCCCCGTGGTAAAGACAGGCCCGTATTATTATAGAACAGTAGGAATCACTGAAACTCCAAAACCCGTGCTTTATTTCAGTTTCTAATGAAATAAAATATAGTATTTATAAGAGTAAACAAGTACAGTCTATTTTTTTATTTTCCTGTGATAAAGCAACTCACCTCCTGCTTCTTCTTAAACAGATACCATCTCTACAATACTGTAGCTCAGTATACCAAGCCAGGCAGGCAAATCCTCGTAAAAGGTTATCTGCAGGTGATAAGGTAGGAGGGTCTCGGAGGTGCTTTTACTGAGCACTCAGAATGCACCACGGTCTATGTTAGACATTCGGTAGTCAATTCTCAGAGTGATCTTAGGTCATAGGTAATATTATGATGATTGGGATTATAATGATTTTACAGTTGGTGAAAACAGACTCAGTGTTGTTAAATAAGTTACGCTGGATAAACCGGCAGGCAGTAAGTTGGTGTGCGTTATGCACGTTTCTAATATTACCAAATATATTTTCTGTAATTAATTGTTATCATCCATTTAGTGGAGATTGTCTTTCCTGTTGGCTGACGCTCTATTGCTTGTATCCCATTTGACTTGCCTCTCCACTTACCCACATTAATCTCTGTCTTTTAGCTGTTGCATATTCTATGCAGACAATGCGCCTTGATAGTGGAATGTGCTTAGTTAAGGACTTTCCTTAGTGCCCTGGCCTCTGTCTTAACCACCTCACAGGACTAGCTGGGCTCTCCAGCAAAACTGCAAGTGCTTTGTAGGCAAATGCAGTGTTTTAGACTTAGTGGGAATTAAGGAATTAAGGTCGTGCCAACCCAAAGTATGACACCTAGCATATGGATTATTTTAAAATCAAGGCTCTTGAGAAACAGCAGGTGCAAGAAGGTCATTCTGATCTTCCTCTGTTCCTGAAAGTAGGCAGCAAAATTCCAATGTGTAGGATGTTCTCCTTATCTGAGAAGGAAAATATCAAGTATACAATGTAAGGCCGAAGGAATCTGCGTGCACAAACCTTGTTTGACAAATTCTTATCCCTTTCTTTTTCTAGGCACTTTCCACTCAGTTAACTACCTAGCCTAACCCTTTCATCCAGAGCCCTTAAACTCTGAACCTGGGTCTTCATTCTATTATGAGGTTCTTTAGACACATAAAACCTTTAATAAATTTGTGTATTTTTCTTTTCTTTCTTTTTTTTTTTTAGACAGAGCCTCAAGCTGTCCACCCTGGGTAGAGTGTCATGGCATCACAGCTCACAGCAATCACCAACTCCTGGGCTCAAGCAATTCTCCTGCCTCAGCCTCCCAAGTAGCTGGGACCACAGGCGCCCGCCACACAGTGCCTGGCTAGTTTTTGGTTGCAGTTGTCATTGTTGTTTGGTAAGCCCAGGCTGGATTTAAACCCGCCAGCTCAAGTGTGTGTGGCTGGCGTTTTAGCCACTGGAGTCACAGGTGCCGAGCCTAAATTTGTGTATTTTTTTCTTGTTGATCTGCCCTATGTCAATTTCATTTTAGAACACAGCCATAAAGAAAATTATCAACTAAATTTTATAAGAAAAATAAATAAAATATAATCTGAAAAATGTAAAATTAGAAAGGTTTATGGACAAAATGATCATTATAAATTAGTAATTCCCTCTAAATTCTTCTAAGTCCTTTCTCCTATTGTTTAAATTTAGCTTCTGTTGCTCTTACATTGCAAGCTACTTTGTCATTCAAAAATGAAGCAGCTTTATCTGAAAAGTAACAAGGAGAATTAATTTATTGAAATTCATCAACGTTTAATTCTTTGTAGCAACTGGCTTTGCTAAAGCCAATCATTAATTTTATGCTGGGCTTGGTTCTAACAGATTGTTCCCCTGAAGGAGAGCCACTGTTGTGGAAGTTGATGTACAGTTAGCTAGGTCCTTGGTATGTGTTATCCTTTTCCTTAATTTTTCAGTCTTTCTGGAATAAAATTCATGATAGAAATTTTTTGAAATGGAAAGAAAATAAGTGATCTGTTTAAATCTGATGTAATAATTCAGAATCTTTGTGCCAATGAAGAAATAACTAGGTGACTCTCATATATAGAAAACAATAAATATATCTACATATATAAGTGTGTAGGTGTGGTTTGTATGTGTGTGTGTGCATGGACCTAATAGAGACAGGGTCTTGCTCTATTGTCCAGGCTAGAGTGCAGTGGCATGATCATAGCTCACTGCAACCTCAAACCCCAGAGCTCAACCAAACCTCCTGCCTTAGCCTTCAAATCAGCTACGACTTAACACCCTTATGCCACCACGTCTAACTAATCACTTCTTAGATTTTGTAGAGGTGATGATACTCTATGTAGCTCAGGCTGGTCTTAAACTCCTGACCTCAAGAAATTACCACACCTTGGCTTACAATGTGTGGCAATTAGATGTGTGAATTACTGTGCATGGCATATATCTACAAATATACACATGAGTGTTTGTGTGTTGTATCTGTGAGTCTATGTGTGTGAGTGTATATATGCATCTAGATGTATATCTCAACCTATTGTCACTATCCATTGAATAGACATAAACATAAAAGAAAAGAAAAGAAAAGAACTGAGAGATGATGGTACATAACACTGATTCTAAACTCAGTGTTAAACAATTATGGATAAAAAGTTATAATCATGATTCTATACATATATAAAATGAATACATGCCAAATATTTTATTTCTCAATTAATGTGGGAACTAGTAAGACATTATAGCAGTTCACATAAGAATTGATTGTGTTTATGGAGATTTATATTCTTTACGAAATAAATTTTGTTTGCATTTCTATGAGCAGAAACCACTTGAATTGTCAGGGATAGAAAGCACCCTCATCAGACTTCTGTGACTTAACATTCATTTCTACCGAATTCCAAAAGTAAACCTGCAAATACAATCATCAGGGAAGATGCTAAGAATCAGATATTCCAAAAATCTTCCCAGAATTCCACTCCAACCTCTTCCCCAATTTTTCCAGAGACCAGTCTGACCTTGTTCTAATCCTGTTGTGGGTGTTTTCCATCTCGCCTTGAGCAAGTTATGAAACTTTTGTACAATTAAGACAAAAAATATCTTAAGTATCTTAAGAAAATATTCAAGACTGAGACTGCCTTTTCAGATGGTGATATCAAAGCCTCCTTAACACTTCTGAGTTGGAGAGAGAGAGAGAGAGAGAGAGAGAGAGAGAGAGAGAGATGTGGTGTTGAACCATTAGGGAGAAGCTAGTAGAACTGAACGCAGAATGAGACATAGAGGAGGGCGCCCCCTGGAGCACAGAGGTAGAGAAAGTAAGGTGAAAATATGCACCTGTACAGAAGGCTAGACATAAATATTAAAATGGCTAAAAACGTGGAAGAACAATACCAATTTTTAGTACTTTTAGAATTTTAAATTGTTTGAATCATTGAAAGTTATTTGTCCTGTGTTTCTGAAAAGCTGTAGCAAATTTTACTACATTCAAAAGAACACAGGAGTGTATATGTGTGAATGTGGTCACTTGTGCAAATGCCATGTGTTCATCTATTTAGTAAGGAAAGGAATGTGTTCTATTTTTGAATTCATGTTAAGTGAAAAAGAAGCTAGTTGTGGGTTATTCCACAAAGTGCACTCACTGAGAGCTAACCAGATCTCAAACCAAGAGTGGCCATTTTACCTGCACTTGTAAGAATTTATAAAATTTTGATATGGATAAGCATCAAACCTCCCACAAAAAGTTTAGACAAACTTTTCTAGACTAGGTTACATGTAGACTTAATTAGATACAAGTTTATATTATTTCACTTTATTCCTGAGAACATTTTGGCAATCCTAAAAATTTTAGAACCTTGCAGATTTTTACAGAGTTCCTTTTTTTTTTTTTTTTTTTCTTTAGACAGAGTGTCAATTTATTGCCCTCAGTAGAGTGCAATGGCATCATAGCTCACAGAAACCTCCAACTTTTGGGCTTAAGAGATTCTCTTGCCTCAGCCTCCCAAGTAGCTGGGACTATAGGTGCCTGCCACAATGCCCAGCTTTTTTGTTGCAATTGTCACTGCTGTTTTAACTGGCTGAGGCCAGGTTAAAACCAACCACCCTAGGTATATGAGGCCAGCGTCCTACCCACTGAGCTACAGGTGCTGACAGATTTCCATTTTTCATTGAATAAAATTCTCATGTATAACAGTCCTTTCTTTGTGAAACAAAAGTAAATATTTTTAACAAATGCTGCAAAACTAAACAATTTGTGCTACATCAAAATAATACTTTCTCTCCCTAAATGATCACTGTAATACAAACAGGAATTTCATTAGGATCTTTTTAAAACAATAGAACTATTCAATGTATCATCTGATGCTGGCATCCTATAAATATGCCCAAAATGACATTATAAGGAAAAAAAAAGAAAGTTTAGTTAAGTTTATTTTTACTGTGATAAGGAAGATCGCTACCTTAACAGAGTGAAAGTAGGATCTGAGAAAGAGAAATTTATTGTAATTTTACAATTTTGGAATCTGTTTTAAGGTGTTTTTTGAAGTGGAGATTGGGTAGGACTGGAAAATGATCAGAATATAGTAATTCACGTTTGATGGATACATTAAAGCTGGGATTTCAGAGGGGGTTAAAGAGTCTTCAGGAGAAAAACGTTATTTTGTGCTTTTTAACAGAGTTGAACAGCTTGATCGACATTTCAATAAAATTTTCAGGAAATTTCAGGAAATAAAAGTTACTTTATGACTTTTACCTTCTTTGGTGAGAGTTTTTGAGAATGGAAATATTGATGACAAAGTGCATGACTGGGAAAGTCATATTAGTAAAAGCATCAAAAATACTCCCGTCAGACAGATGTGCTTGTGTAGACGGCTTCAACTATTAGCAGGATCATAGCACGGAAATGATTAGATCTTCTGACGCACTGTTATGATATAAACATGTTCATCAAATCTTAGAACAGCAGAATCAGCATCTCACCAGACATCTTTGGCTCTATGCCTGTGACATGCCCCCGAGTGTGTACACAGTGATGCACTCTGCGTAACCCCTCGGTTCTCATGCTCACCAAAAGGATGTGAGAGAGGATGCCCAGGAAGACGATGTCCTGATCTGAAAGGACAAAAGGCTTCTCACGGAAACTCAAGGGCACTCCTGCGAAGTCCTCCCCATGGAAACGCAGCTCCTAAGGATTTGTAAATCTTAGCTTCCTGGAACCTGAAAAATAACACTTGCTTTTACTTCTGTAAACCCTGCCCATACTTTGAGCCCTCCAATCAGCGACAATACAATAATTCCTTTGTCTGCCTACTTGTGAGTCCTATAAAAGGACAGGCACAGACCTGATTGGGAGCTCAGCCACCAGCTCTTACAACACAGGTGTTTGGGGAACTCTTCCTCTCCATCAGGCCATTTTCCTGCAACATATTAGCCTCAATAGTACCCATATCCTCAATGATGGATAATATCCCATGTTAGAAATAATTATTAGACCCAGTCAGTCCCTAATTTATAACAATTTCTGCCATTGCAAAAAAACATATTGAAATAGTTTCTTATTACTGTTTTAAAAACCCCACAGAAACCTCTATTTAGGTAAATATTCTTTGGTAATGCATGCAAAGGAAAACTGTTACACTGTGATTCCGTCTCTAATCACAAGTATGTTAGAGTCCTTAACTGTAGAGAGCACCAGACGATGATGGAATCCACCTACCTCTGGTGAGAGCTGGAGTGAAAGGTACAGAATTAGCTTAGTCCTGGAACAGGCTCCAAGAACTAATTACTGGATTCTTGAGAATGGAGTCAACTCACTTAGAATATAAGTATCCGGTGGTAGCTAATTCAGCAGATTTCACTGTTGCAAAATCATAATGAAAGAAATGTGACATACAGTATGTAGATCCTAGTAAATTTGTCCTTTCTTGGCTTCTTAGTCAAACACTTAATTCTTACCTTGCTTAACAAAAAGAGTGCTATCCACAGAGTGATGCAAAGTACAAAGCCTAACATTAAGCAAACCTGGGATTAAATTCCAGCTTCATGTTGCTTAGATCTTTGCAGGAATCAGATTATTTTTCTCCAAATGAGGATATTAATATCTACCTCATAGGTTTTCTGGGAGTATCAAGGGAAATGATTTATGTTGAGCCCTCAGCAGGACTTGGTACAAGATAAAAGTTAAAAAAAAGAAATAGCTTTACTTTTTCCCTCTGTCTTAAGATGAATGTTTTCTAGATTAAAGTTTTTTCTACAAAGAGATAATACATCCCTTAAACCTTTTCTTATATCTGGCAAAATATAGTTTGCAAGGAGACTCCTCAGTGCTGGATTTACAATTTTTTTTTCCAAATTTAATCAGGTTATTTAACCTGTCTGAATTATAGTTTCTTTTCTATATGTTAAGGATAGTAATGCAACTCTCATATAGTTTTGTGGGAATGAGAGGAACAAATATATACAATATATATATTAGTATCTGATAAATACATGGTCTATATAAGTATCATTTAATTTTTTAATTTTTTTTTTTGACACAGAGTCTCATTTTATTGCTCTGGGTAGGGTACCATGGTATCATAGCTCACAGCAATCTGAAACTTCTAGATTAGAGAATCCTCTTTTCTCAGTCTCCCCAGTAGCCGGGACTACCGGTGCCTGCCACAATGCCCAGCTAGTTTTTTCTATTTATTTCTAACAAAGACAGTATTTTGTTCTTGCTCAGGCTGATCTGGAACTTCTGAACTCAAGCAATCTGCCTGTCTCAGCCTCCCATAGTGCAAGGATGTATTATTTTTATGTTGTTATTAAATAGAACCGATGAAAGGCCTCTTCTTTTTGCTCTCTATGCTCCTTCTCCCACCTCCTGCCTCCTGCAAGGGTACAAGTACTGTTGAGTTTTATTTCTTGTCTGAAGGCCACTATGGGCATATACACATTTTCCTAGTTCATAATTATTACTCATTTTAAGCATATAAAGCTATTTGCCTGGTATTGTAATTCTTTCCACCAGGCTGACTCATTTCCTTTGACAGGCGATGAAGAACGCACAAAATCTGAACATCCTAACTTTTGTTGATAAATCATTTACCACTCAAATGTTCACTGAAATCAAACCATCTATTTTGAGGCCGGATGAGATTGACTTAAACTCTTGACATTTAGCGACCAATATTGAATACAATGCCTACACAAGATTTCTAACAGTTTCTGGGGGTGGTGTAGGTACATTTATTGTTTTGGTTAAAATGCCTGCAAATTTGCATTGACCTGAATTTTAAGAGTTTGAACTATCTAGTGGTTCTGTGCAGACAGCTATGCCGAGTCATCAAACTCAGCAGCTTTTCCTACTTCCCTGCACCAGCAGAAACCTTCCAATCACACAGACTTTGTTTCTCTTCCTGGCAGTGCTGTAGGGATGGGGAGAAGGTTAAGAGGAATTGTCAGAGAGCAGAATCACTCAGTGTACAACTTAAAGTCAATGGTTTACAAATCTATTTGTCAAAGTCTTTTCTATTAGTCCTCAAAACACAAAATGAGTGTCCTAGAAACTTGCGATTTTAGAATTGCAAGAATTCTCCCAAGAATTATAATTCTTTCTCTCCAGTATTCAGTGGTTATTTTAGCTGCAGGCCCATTTTTGTGTGGCCTCAACTCATGAAGATGCTTCGTTAAAATACATGATATATGCAAAATTCCCTGAAAAAGATTCTGCTTACTTAGAAGATTGTTTTGCTTTTAAATACAAAGTTATTTCATTTATTATGTTACTAGCCCAGTGTTATTGTTCTGGTGAAGTTGTGTTTTTTGATTTGAAATCCAACTGTTAGGTAAACTGTATTTTAAAATAATGTACAGAACACATTATTGTGATGTATATTACTAGAGATAACTACGTTTGGGATGAAAGTCTTTCTCTAAATTTAGCATATGTTAATACATTGGCCTCTCCAAGAGTGAATATGAAGTAATTCTCTCACTGATCTTTACCTTACGTTTGTTTCTGAGGGCTTGAAGGATAGGACAGCATGATAAATTAAACGGAGCCTAAGAAAAATGATAAATAAAATAAATGTTTTTGTTCTTAACATCAGGCATAATCAGAGGACTCAGACCATTTATGTTGGGCAGAATTGAAGCTACATCCTTTTAAAAGTCTTCAGGATGAAAAACATTGAATAAAGGAATGAACTCAAGGGACATCCTATTTTATTTAAAAATCAAAATAAGTCAATACTGAGAATTTTTATTCTTTGATGTCTTACAACCAGTAAATATTTACTACAGTATATTTTCTCAGGGTTTATGATCTGTTATGAGAAATTTAAATGCACATATAAATATAAGAATAATTTAATTGCTAAAAGTATGATGTCCTTAAATTCATTTTTATAATATTTTTAGGTGTTACCATCACCTTCGGTAACCACAAGTAAAACAAAGGAGTTTATAATATTATAATTACTGATATATAGCTTTTTTGTCTGAAAAACAATGTTGTTATGTTTCACAAATAGAATCATTAACTCCTTAATTACTCAGAAGCATTTTATGAGATATGAAAAATTACTCTTCATTTTAATAAATGAATAAGCATAGGTATTTTAGTTAACTTGCTCAGGTTTTCTGGCTCTGAAAACCATGTTTATCAGCTTTTATGACAATCTTTAACTTTACTCTCTGATTTCTGAACCTGGGTATTCAGAAAAGAGGCCCTTGGGGAACAGATACAATGATGGTTTAATTTCAAGTGATAGTGGAAATAGCAAATGTGTCAGGTCTGGCTGGATGTCCCTTGGTCCCCCAGTTACCAGTGTCAAGAATGAATACTGGTACCAAGTGGAGCTGATGATAGAGTGATCACAGTTATCACACAATCTTACACATAACATTTATTATAAAGTGAAAAGTATGTCACAAAGGGAGAGACAGTTCATTCTCCGTGGGTGGAGAGATGCCTGGAGACTGAGCACACTCTGTCTTTACTTGGCTCCACCTTTCTCCTGGCAGGATTGGTGACCACTTTTCACATTTGAGGTGACTGATAGGTTGGGGTTATATAAGTGATTCTGTAACGGGTTACATTGCAGGTTAGGTTGTATAACAGTTTTCCTACTGCCTGTGTGTCTTCTCAGAGTCCTTCATGGAAACTCTACCCACGCCATGTTAATTAGATGGAACTGAGCCACAGAGCAGTTGTAGGTCACTTAGAGCTCCCTGCTGTGTGTGTTCCCACCAGGGAACAGCTCCTAGCTGGAATGGCTACAATCTGCTTCCCTTAGCTATTTCCTTACCTGCCACCAGGTTAGTCTCTGCCAGACCTGACAAAAGGAGATGGAATTCTGGATAGTTTGGAAAGATAGATCTAGAAAGACTGCCGGTGAGGAGATACAGTATATGAGAGAACAAAAACTCACTAAGGGCTCTGATTTTTTGTATTAATCAACTGAAATTTTGGAATTCCAATAAGCTGGCATGGTTAAAAGTGTAAATGAAGCAATTTTAGGGGAGATCATTAAAAATTTGGTTTTGCTGATATTCATCTAACATATTTCTTAAACATTGAAGGGGCCACGGTCTAATAGTTAAATATGTGTATACTTCATAAAATATATTGAAAATCAATTTAGATTCTTACAATTCATAAATCATATTTGAGCAGGTATAAATAACTCTAAAAAGTCCTCTTTGTTTGTTTGTTCATTTCTGACAAGAATGTCCACATTAGCCTGGATAAACTTTACAGATGAGGGAAACCATGGTCCGAGTTTTTTTTTTTTTTCCATGGTCCGAGTTTTAAACAATCTTTTAAAGTTACTAAGAAGGTAAAAATATGCATGTAGAGATATGAGAATAATTTAATTGCTAGAAGTATGCTGTCCTTTAATTCATTTTCATAATATTGCCAGATAAAGTTATCAGGGTCAGGGAGGAAGTTAATGTTAATAGTTGATATCAATTTTCCTTTAGGACTAATTACCAATTCTGGAAAAGAGCTGAAGGAAAAAATTTTAAAAAGGAGTGATTTGACAATCTTTCAGAACCAGAGGGGAGAAGTGCAAGGTCTGGTACAAGAAAACAATTGGGTAATTCCTCATTCTTTGAGTTAAGATCCAGAGAGTTCTATTCTTGGAGTTAGGATGAATCAAAGCAGTCTTTCCCTCACAGGATCTGGAGCCAAATTTTTAATAATGTTAATTCCAAAGATAAGTTAGATGCCAGATTGCTGGTATCCCTATTTGACTTACAGAAGCTAAGGTAAAGTCTTTCTGGAAGATAAGCTTACCTGGAACTTCAAATTACATTTATATATCAAATGTCATCTACAACTCCTAGCATTTACTAAAAAATAACCAGGCATTTGAAGTTAAAACAGAAAAGAAAAACTAGAGAAACAGTGAAAATAAAAACACACAAGTAATCTTGATCATGAATTTATTTGACAAGATTTTTAAATAACTTTAGATAATACGATTATAGAGATATGAGAGTATACTCAAGTTTTGGAGAGGGGGATGAAAATAATAATAAAGAATCAGATGATAATTTTAGAACTGAAATAAAAATAATGTAAACTGAAAGGTCAACAGAGAAGTTTTTTACTGTTTTAATTTGTACAATGTTTGGTAAGATGGTTGATGACAAACCTACATGTACTTATATAATTAAAATACTGAATGCTAGAAAGGAAAATTAAAATAAGAACAAGAAAAGTAAAGGACAGTTTACCCTCAAAGCAGTAATGTGTAGACTTATATCCATTTTCTCAATGCAAATAGTAAAATCCAAAAAGTGATGAAAATTGTAGTTTTAAAATACTGAAATATCAAAAATAATAAACCTACAATTTTCTCTTCATCAAGAGTATCATTCAAGGGCAGTGCCCATGGCTCAAAGAATAGTGCACCAGCCCATATACTAGAGGTGGTAGGTTTAAACCTGGCCCTGGCCAAAAATTGCAAAAAAAAAAAAAAAGAGTATCAATCATTCAACAATAAATAGGAAATAAAATTACTTGTGTATAACTAAATTTTAAAGAATTTATCCCCAACATATTCATCCTAAATATATTTTTAGGGCAATTTTCAGGCAGAAAGAAAATTATCTTAAAGGAAATAAGGAAATGTAGAAAGAAGAACAATGAAAATAGTAAATGCAAAGGTTGATACAAATGAACAGTGGTTGTATATGAGAATTCTGGAAGTATTATGATGGATACGTATCTAACACATATTTGCATGTCTGCTGGTCTATCTATTTATCTATCACATACATATTACTGGAGAATGGGGGCGAGAAAAGGTCCCACAATAACTGCAATTGTTGCCATATGTTCTTGGCTGTGTTTGCTGCTTCCAGGAGTATTTCTTGAAAATAAATCAATCGATTTTGTATGTGTAATAAATTTCATGCAAGTACTAGGAGATGTATCAAAAAATCTAGAGACGTTTATTATCTAAATGAGTCCCAACATTGGCAGGTCTGAGGTATGTTTCTGTGAATACTGTTAATTTTGCTAGTAAGCTTGAAAGTCACATGATTAGAATCTACATAACATTGTTTACTGGTATTTTCTACTGTATGAATAGTCCTATAGATTTTGGTCCTTTTGACTTAGTGTCAAACTTTACATTGTGCTTTAAAAATAATTTTAAGGTATTCATTGTCAAGAGTACGAAAATTGCTTGAAATATTTACAAATAATTTTGGCTTCAGGAATTCCAATTTCTTGTGTATGAATCCTAAAGATTCGTATCTGCTGGGAGTTTGGAAACCTTATGTGGGGTGTTAAAAACTGAGAAGTCCGTATGGCAAGGAAAACAAAGAACATTTAGTGAATTTTACCAAAACGAGCTTATCTGTATTGCTCATGTGTTGAGCTGATAGAAAGAGACGCTAATGTATGTTATCTAACACAAATTTAATGACTATCAGAAACCAAGTGAGCATGAAAGCATTTCTGAGAAAAGTAGCAAAGAAGAGTATAACAGAAACATCAGTTGCCATGTACTTTTAGTCAACCAAATGAACCAATTGTCCATCTTTATAACAAAATAAAAAAGTACAAACACAAACTATATCTAGCACTTATTGGTATTTTCATCTTACGGACAATGATAGATAATTGGGACAATCAATCACTGATGTTAAGAAATGTCAGAATATTTGTATTTAGCACGCAATAGAAGGAACTGCTCTGAGGATGACATATCTTCACTTGCCAAGAATAGCAAGTAGAGGTCGGGGTGACATAAACACCTCCCTTTCCCTGATGGCGTCATAGTGAGGCTCAGTTGTTCTTTTGGCATAACTGATGCTTGCAGGATTTTAATTTATCTGGTCTACAATAACCTTAATGGACTGGGTATTTTAGGAATGTTCTTAAAAGGTAAAAGACTTGTCATTCTTATAAAAATCATAAAATAGGTCTGATACTTGCACTTATAGTACAAATGCCAAACGTTTGTGCATTTTCCTTTCCCAGAAAACAGTCGTGCAGAATGGTCAGTGTAAGCATTTATCTCTCCTTCGAGTGTACGTCTCAACTCCACAGATTTTATCATTTAACAAGTATTAATTATGTATCTGTAATATAGCAGACAATAATTAAAACATAATTCCATTCTCCAAAAAGTCGATGTCGCTGAAACAAAAAATTTCAGCGAAGTTTTGCTTATCATCATTGTTTTATAGCTTGTTGTTATTTGTTAGGCTCCATACTTTTCATATATATATATATGTATACACACATATATAATTTCAGTATTTGGCTAAATATTTTAAATACATCATCTCCACTAAAATTTCTGCAGCACATAACATGACAGCAACTGTAGGGTCAAAATATTGAGATGAGAAGTTAGGCAACTTTCTCACAGAAAGCTTGAGATTTCATTAAGCCTGGGGCTTATTAATTTCATATTTGAAATCTTAAACATCACATAAACTCATGGCATATCTAATACGCTCATGAAATATATTTGCTTTGAAAACACAGAATTGGAGTGCTCCCGCTGCCTGAAATGAGAGGTCCTGGCAAGGATGTAATATATAACCTGTTCTGTGAAAGAATAGCAGGTAAGCTTCTATCCATTGGCCATGTTGAAACAATATGAATAACACATTGAAAACAGACGAAGTTTCATGATCAAAAAGTCAAGTCTCATTATATCTTATTTTATCTATTTATTTGTTTTGAGACAGAGTTTCACTTTGTGGCCCTTGGTAGAGTGCTGTGACATCACAGCTTACAGCAAGCTCCAACCCTGGGCTCAGGCAATTCTCTTGTCTCAGCCTCCCAAGTAGGTGGGACTACATGTGCCTTGCACAACGCCCAGCTATGTTTTGTTGCAGTTTGTTTGGGGCCGGGTTCCAACCTACCAGCCTTGGTATGTGGGGCTGGTGCCCTACCCATTGAGCCACAGGCTCTGCCCTATCTTATTTTAAATATTGAAATATATATGACTCTACTTAGGAACAATTCAATAGGTCATTGAACATGAAATATGTGTGCTCTATCATGTTAATTTTAGCTGTCTATATTGAACTTGGCACACTGCATTTTACCTAAGTGTTGATTAATATATGTTCGGTTATTTGTCTGATTTTGCATTGTTATAATAGTGCTTACCATTCCTGTTCAAAATAGCCGAGTGTTTATATCACATTTTTAGGAAGAATTATTATTAAAGATGAACACATTTTTACAAATAGCAGTGATCATGCAAATAAAGCTATTTTGTTATAGGAATCTGACACATAAGATCAAGTCAAATAAATTCTGGGTAGCTTTCAGTGCAATCACACTAATGGCAATTCTCATCTTCTTTGATCTATTTTTGTACTAACTCAAAAGTTAACATTGATGAACAACAACATGGATTAATAATGATATGATGGTTAAGTTACCACCTTGCATTTCACTGTATTTTTTTCTATTAACTTCCTCTGATCTGACATCAAAAGATGAGCTATTTTAAAACTGTCATTTCTGCTACAGATTAACTTATACATTTTTTTTAGACAGTAACCTATATTTTTAATGCAAATTCAAATAACATTGCAATGTGATTTTTTTCTGGATTAGAAAAAATAAATCTTGAGAGTCACCTAGAAGAGAAGATGTATACAAATATGTACAAAAAAATGTGCTGTATTAAAGAAAAGCTATCAGGAGGAAAATGGTTGCCTTGCTGTACGTAAAATTATAGCATGATCTTTTCACTCTAAGTGACTCTTCCATTATGTGCCCATAGATAAAGAAATGAATGAAATTATCTAAATTAAAATAATACATGGACAATTAGTATATTTTCAATTATTTGAAGTATGTATTATCTACTATGTTCCTTTTATTTATCAGACTATTGTGTCTAGAACTAAAGCAAGGCAATGAACTCTATGGCAATACTATGTACTAATTTCAAGTTAATGATAGGAAAATATTGGTTATTACCAGCTAAAATGTAGTAGGAAAAATAAATTCATATGACCACATCACATACACACACACACAACTTAATTGTGTTGTTATGTAACCTATAAAAAGGCTTCACACTGTTACAGAAGAAAATCTAGGAGAGATTTTTGGATATCTTATAGTAATAAAATCTATTTAGATGTGACATGGCAACAATTTTATAGGAAACTATTTTGAGTGGATGAATTTTGATAAATTTAAAAAAGGAAAACTGAAGAAATATTGGGAATGGATAGGTGGGGAAATCATTTCAAGCCATACAATACAGATATGTTACTTACCTATTACTCTAAGCAAATCACCCAAAACGCAGCAGTTTAAAAACTGGAGTCATCAGGCATACGTCAGGATCACAGGCGTGGTCTTTCTTATTGGGTCCAGTTTACAGTCTCTCTGGGATTTCAGCCTCTCAGTAGGACCACTGAGTGCCTGATGAAAGCCATCAAAGGTGTCCTCCTGTCATATCTTGGGTGTGGGCAAAGTGGAAGAGCAGGAGCTAGAACAGGTGCGGCTCCTCACACCTCACTCTCTTTGACTGAACAAAAAGCTTGTCCAGGTAGTAACATCACAGCAGCAAGGCTGCTTACCTGTAGGCTCAGGCGTCTGAGGCACCTGAAAGAACGAGCAAGGTGAAGGCTGAGCAGCTTTATGACTTAGTCTGGAAAACCACGACATTAGTTCTGCTGTTTCTTGTTGGTGAAAGAAGACAGAAGCACCTGCCCTGATGCCCGTGTAGGAAGTATAGACTTCACCTTCCAATGAGAGAATTGTGAGTAACATATGAAGAAGAAAATGTAGAGAATACATCCTGCCACAGAACAGTAAAATAAAATCCATGGGAATTACTTAACCAAGGAGGTGAAAGATCTCCATAAGGAGAACTACCAACTGCTGATGAAAGAAATCACAGATGACACATCAGATGGAAAAACATCACAGGCTCATGGCTGGGTGGGATCAAGATCAAAAAATGTCCTCACTTTCTGATGTTAATTATAGATTCAACACATTCCCCTCTAATATACCAGAATCATTATTTCACAGATACTGGAAAAATAATTCTACCTTTCATTTGAAACCAAAAAGTAGACTGAATAGCCAAGGCAATCTTAAGCACAAAGGACAAATGTGGAGGTTTCACATTGTGTGAGTTCAAATTATACTGCCAGGCTATGGTAACCAAACGGTGTGGTACTGGCATAGCAGTGGAGCAAAGACTAAAGGAACAGGAGAGAGAATCCAGAAGTAGAACCATCTGCCTGCGACCAGCTGGTCTGTAACAGAGCAGACAACAACATACACTGCGGGAAAGGTCTTATTCAATAAATGAAGCTGGGAAAAAGCAGACGCCACAAGCAGAAGAATGAAACAGAAGCCCTATTTTCACCAGATGTAGAATTAGTTCAAGACGGATGAAAGACATAAAGGTAAGGCATGAAACCACAAAAATTCTAAAAGAAAATATAATTTTTTTTCTAGACTTTGACCTAGAATAGAATTTTTAACAAGAACCACGAAGACAAATATACTAAGAAATATATATATATATATATATATATACACACATACACACACACATATATATGACAATGAAATTAAAAAGCTTCTGCACAGCAAAGGAAATAATGAATAGATAATCAATAACCTAATCTATAGAATGGAAGAAAATATTCCCAATTTGTACATCTGCTAAATCTGGCTAATATTCAGAATCTACAAAGAACTCAAACAAACTCAGCAATAAAAATAAAATCATTAAAAAGATGGACAAAAGAAACGAAAAGAAGCTTTTTCAAAATAAGGTAGACAAATAAATAAAATTTAAAAATGCTCAATATTACTAATCATCGAGGAAATAAAACACAATCTAAAACCACAAGGAGAGACACCACCTTAAATCTTTTGGAATTGCGATCATTAAAAAGTTGAAAAACAGAGTGGCACCTGTGGCTCAAAGGAGTAGGGCCCCGGCCCCCCATATACCAGAGGTGGTGGTTTCAAACCCAGTCCCAGCAAAAAAAAAAAAAAAAAAGTTGAGAAACAACAGATAGTGGGGTGGATAGTGGAAGATAGGAATGATTGTATATAATCTGTAATGGAAAATAATATGGAGATTCCTCAAATTAAAAAAAAGGTAGACCTATCTTTTGATCAAGAAATCTCACTGCTGGGTATCTATCCAAAGAAAAAGACAATGCTATTATTGTGACACAATTCGCAATTGCAAAGATGTGGAATCTACACAAGTGTTCGACAATTTATAAGTGGATTAAAAGATGTGTTGTAAACGAAAAAAAAAAGAAGAAGATGATTTGTGTATGCTCAATGGAATATAACTCAACAAGAAAAGAAATAAGGTCTTTTGATGCAATTGGGATGGAAATGGAGACCCTTGTTCTGATTCTAGCATCTCAGAAATGGGAAAAAAAAAACAGTATTTGTAATGTCTAATACCTTGGAATTAAACAATGGACACACACAGGTGCAAATAGTAAAAATCAGTGGAATCCAAGAAGAGGGAGAGTGAGGGGCTGAGAGGTGAACACTTACCTATCGGGTACAGTGAACGCTATTCTGGCATGGGCACACTAAAAGCACTGGTTTAGGTGTAATGCTGGGTATGTGTGTAACAGAAACTTTTGTATCCCTTTAAAATGCTGAAACACACAAAAATGCATAAAAGTAATAATTATTAGTATAACACATGTCCTGTAATTCTTTAAATTGCCATGAATTCCCTTTTATCATGCACAGGATTGCACAGTATGATACAGTTGTTTATATGAATCATTTTCTATTGCAAGAAAAGGTCCTTAAGAATTAAGAAATGAGGATGTAACCTTAAGAGAATATGGTAGGTATGTTAAAAGAAGAATCCCGTGTAATATTTGTATATAAATAAATTTCCTTTCCTTTAAAATTTATGTATGTATAATTTGCCTTTATTGCATTTAAAATGAGAAATGTAAAGCCTTTAATATTTTCATTCACCTATTTATTGTTTACATATGCTTTTCTATATTATTGTATATATACAATCAATATAGATATCTTTTAATAGTATTATTTTTCCTCATAAAATAGTGCAGCATAGACTTTTAAACGTTGTCATTATCTTATTTCCAATCTGCCAGAGCACAAAGAATAATGTGCTACCTTTCTGGTGAGAATAGTAACATTGATCATTGTGTCTTTCAGGTGAGACCTGAGCTTTCTTTGACAAGTTCATTTCTGAAGTATTTTTTTTCGATACAGTTAATAATTACTTTTTACAGACTTCAATGTAGCATTTCAAGGGAAAGCATTCACTAAGTTATATTGGACATGCTTTGCCACTGTATATTTTCAGAGTGCTTTCTCAGAAATCCTGAATTTGGTGTGTAAGACCAATTTTTCAGCACACTGATTCTTAAAGCATTTCCCTTTGGATATTTCCTGTGATGTTACGTGTTTGAAAAAAAAATATGGTACCTGGACTAATAACACCACCAGCTAGGGACTTGTTAAATATGTGAATTCTTGTGTTTCACTCCAAACCAGAAATTCCAGGGAAGGGGCCTAGAAATTTGTTGTTTAGCAAGTCCTCAGGTTATTTGGATGTTTGCTAAACAGATCTTTCCAACAAGGAGAATACATTTTATAATTAGCTTATTTTATGCTTTTATTTTTTAACGTAGTTTTCAAAAGGGTGAATACAATTAAGGTGCATCTTTCTTCTCTTTCTGTGTGCCATATTTGTAGGTTATCTCAGCTGAGAAATTGTTTCAAAGTTGTATACAGATTAAAGTAATTAAATGGATTGTTCCATTATTTTTAAGAAAATTTCAAGTATACTTGTGCAGCATTATCCATAAAAGAAGTGGAGACAGTGGGCAGCCTTGCCTTAAACAAAATTAACAAAACATTAAACAAAAGAAACTCCAATTTTTGGAACATCCCGGCTCAAACTTAGAATTCTATGCTCTTTTACTCCACAGTTATTCTCTCATGCAAGAATAATATGAAACGTATGAGGAATTTGATGACAGTTTAAGAAGAACCGATGCCATTGTGTGTCTAATAACGCTACGACATCCACAAACTTTGATTGCAATGGAATTGAAAAAGTACTCCTTACACCCTCCATTTACCTTCCCAGTGATAGACGGTCACTGAACAATTCGTTTTCAAGAGGTTATATTTAAATGTTGAGTGAATGAAATTATTAATTTTACATAAATTTTTATATGAGTATTAATTTGAGATGCATTTTTACAGTAAATGGTATAGTAATAAAATTTCTATATATTATCTGGCTGCCTTATAACACAAACACAGGTTATTTCTGCTTATGTAAACAGAGGCAATATTCATACAATAGCAATGAAGACCATATGCCACTTACAATGTGTGTGTGTTTTTAGGTGTATGTAGCAAAAAATGCTTTATTCAAATTGACTTCTGACTGTTTCTTATAATGAAAAATACATGATCACAAACAAGTATAAATGCCTGCTAACATGCTATGCTGTTTTATACACACAGAAATTTTATTTGAATCTTGTGACATTTTAGTAAAGTAATGAAAGATCCTCTTGAAATCTTTAGTAAACAAACATCTTTATAATCATTTGTTTAAAGGAAAAACCTAATTAGGGAACATAGAATACTGAAATAGAACAGAACTTTTGTTATTTGTTCTGTTCACTTTTTGATTTACGTTAATTTGTAGAGAACAAAAACAATACATATATATAAATCTTTTTCATCTTCAAAAAACTTCAAAGTTGAGGCTCACAAATTCTGATAATTGATGGACAACCTGAGTTCATCATGATGTCATCCAAACCCATTGCTTTTTATTTGCCCACTTGTTCTGAAAAATCAAACATATACAATTTAATGACAAAACCATTCTTAAATGTACTTGAAGGCTGTAATCAGTTTTACCTTCAACCTTTTCCAAGTTTTACAACAATGATGGAAATTAATATTTCCTATAGATTCTCTTTATCAAATTTATTTCAGCAACTTACACACCATTTAGATAATTTTGTGTGTAACATCAAAGACTATAATGAAAATATTAAACACAAATTACAATCTGATCACAGCCATATTTTTTTGGTAAATTAAAACATACCTTTTATGGGTAGATATGAAGTCTATGGAAAATTCACCAAGAAGATGTATTTTATTAAGTCATTAATTATTTTAGTTTATTAATTTTTTTCTATGTTACAATCTAGGGGCATAAATATAATACATATTTTTAAGAGTGCCATAGTTAGCAATATATTTATGTATATTAATGAATATTAATAGCATTGGCATAGACCTATAATACCTCAAAACAACGATATTTTGCAAAAATAATACTTAATAAATGAGATAATTCAATGACATTTTGCAAAAAGAAGTACCAGTAAACTATTTATATTTATTCATTCAATTATCTAGCAGATATTTAGGGGGACATATTTCTAGTGAAGTAATACAGATATTGTCCCAGACTCTAGTGATAAAGACAAAATGATTGTATAAATTATATTATATATGAAATTAACATTTATTTAATTATTCTGATACTATCTTACCAATACTTCTCAGATTTTAAAATGTCAAAATGATATTCAAATAATAACATTTAAGATACAATCACCTAATCACTTAATATGCCTTCTTGGTGAATTTTCCATAGACTTCATATCTACCCATGAAAGATAAGTTTTTAATTTGCCATGAAAATATGGTTTTGATCAGATTGTAATCATCTAACAATTATTGGTGTTGCTAACACAAATAATACATAATACGTATTTCTAAAAATTATCGACCAAGATTAAAAAATGTACATCTTATAATAGTAAGTAGACATGTAAAGCATTGCTTTACGTTCATAATTGAGTATCTGAGTGCACCATTTCAAGAACAGTAATTGTATTAGGTGACTTATGTCCAGAATAATCACCATTTTTATTAGTTTCTTTCGCCTTTGGTTTTTCATTTTGTTGATAATGTCTTGAATATCTGTCATGATATGAGACAGGAAAATGAGGTTAATGGTGATAGTAACACATGTAAAAGGATGTGCATCAAAACAGAAATATAAACAATATGATTTTAAGATGTAAACTAAAATATTATATTTTTAATTACATAACATCAAATAATATTTTTGTCATCATTACTATGCTTTCTCTTCTTCCTCTCATTAACATAATCACAATTTTTGCTCAATTTTTATTATTATATCTTTCTTATGATATGTGGACATATACACATGACATTTTTATGTTCTTTAGATTTTACAATACATATTATTTTTAAGTACAGATGGCATACATATCAAAACAGAAACAAGTAGAAAATCTTCCATTATGCTGATAAGAAAAGCCTGAAAACTCCAACTAGTTTTCAAAGGCTTGATAGCCCAGTGTAAGTATCACAAAAATGAATTTTATAACAAAAGATACACCTAAATCAGAAACACGATTGATTTTCCAGGACTTCTTTTGAGATAACTTTTTTAAAGTAGCATGCGATTAGCTCATCATTTAGTCCTGATTTATATTCTTGTGTGGTTTTCTTTCACATTGAGGATTTAATCGCTATCCAGCAGAGGCTCAGCCTGAGCTGGTCCTCCATTACCTGTCTAATCTCACTGAACTTTCTGAGCCTACTAAGCCCGCTTCTTCGGCAGTCCTTTCCACTCTCTTTTTGAAATTTCCCCAGATATTTTCATTGCTGACTTCGTAATTTTATTTGCGACTCTGCTTTAATATCACTCCCTTAGAGAAGCCTATTCCCAATAACATATGAAAAGTTCCAGCCCCTTTGTTCTCTTTTCCGCTGCTTTGCTTACTTTTCTTCTTTGTGTTTATTAACAACTCACACATCCACTGGAATGTAAGCTGTATGAAAGCAAGTATGTGGTGAGTCTTTTTTATGGTGACCAAATGTTCTGGTTGGCATGAGACCTGGTGGGGTAGGGGATTAACAGGGTGAGAGACTTTTGGTGCTCTTATTGTATGTTTCATGGCAAACTAGGATTCTTGGTTCCCCTAGCTGCTCAACCTTGCTTTCTTTTTTCTTGGAATAAAAATTGATACAGAGTCTATGCTTAGTAAGTATTTATCGAATGAATTAAGCAATGAATTTACTTCATTAAACTTTAAATTCAATAATTATTTTAAAATATTATTAGGTTTTATAGCTGTGGAGGTAGATTTTATGATGTCAACTGTGTTTAGATGCTTGGAGATTATCCACAGCTCCTATGGCATCAGCTTACCAAAAAAATTAACCATTGGCATAAACTAGTCTTTGTATAACTGTAGAATTTGTACAGTACTCTCCACTTGCTTTTAAGTAAGTTGACTTCAATTTATTTTCACTCCACAGCTTAAATTTAATTTCTGGTAAAGTGCCCTGGAGAACTTGCTAAGGTGTATTTTCATACAACACACTTCTATAGAGTGTCTATTCAATTTCCTATTCAATTTCCATCTTCTCTCTTGGACTTCACATTGCATGAATTCAATGACCATGTCTATTTTGCTCATTGATGGTTCTCTATGGGTAAAACAACCAAGTATATCTCTTTGAATTTGCTCGAGCTCATTGTGAACGACCAACAGATATTATATTGGTTTCAAATTACTGCTGTAATATGCGGTATAACCTGTGTGTGTATATATGTGTACCAAATAGACTCATAGATATTATATACACATGTCATGCATTTTGTATTCTTACATGTCACTGCAATAAACCCTCCTGCTCTGGAAAGCTTGAATATTCTCTATTCCTTGCACTCAAAGAGATCTAGCTAAAAAGATAAGGTAAGGAAAAAGACACCATTGGGAAAACAGCTGCTCTGGCTGCCTAGGGAATATCTAGATTCTACAACCAGGGAAGATATCAGATTCTTAATACCAGAAAGGATTATCACTCCTAGAGAATTTATCAAAATTTCCACCAACCCTGAAAAAAATTCATATTGTGAATTTTCCAGGCTGAGGAAAGAAACAAGAGCAAGCGTATTATTCCATATATGATACCAATAAATTGTTCACTAATTAGATCAAAAGTATTTTATATGTCAGTATAAGGTACATTCGTACATTTGGTGTTATTATTGTAATCTCCTTAGATTCTTTTAAACTAATAATCTTTTTAAAAAGGTTGTTGAATTAGCTGAAAAAAAAAGAAACAATGAAAATATTCTCCTTCAGAGAATCCAGAGGATGGAGAAGCCCTCAAAATGTTACAGTTCTCAGCTTGTCCTTCAGTTGGTATGGAGGGGACCCTCATGGGGCTGGATATCCTATCAAGGTAGAGGCTCACAGGCCAGCTGGATACTGCAAGGATAGTTCATTACTTACCCCATTAGAAACTTTGCATGTGCCCATCTGTTCAAAAATAGTCCCTGCCTCCCTGTCCTGCATCCCCAATCTGTCTTTCCTCTCCTTTACTGGCTGGCTGAAAACACGAACTGTTGCTGTCCCTCTCCTGATTAACCATGAGCCACTCTGATTGCCATTTTTATTTACTACACCTCAGAACTTGTACTATGACTATATTATTTCAACTTGTTCTCATTTATTTGTTCTCTTTTTAAAGGTTTCAAAGCTTGAGAATCCCCCCACTAAATTGTCAATTTTTTAAAGGAAGTTATGATGATTTTATTTCTTTTATACATTCCTCAAAAGCTGGTATTGTGTATTCGTATCAGAACAAAAACTAAATTAAGGCAGCCTGAGAGAGACTCATTTTTTTTAGTAAAGTGATATCAATGTGATAAGAGGCACACGTAAATTTTTTTTTTCAATTTTGGCTGGGGCCAGGTTTGAACCTGCCACCTCTGGTATATGGAACCGGTGCCCTACTCCTTGAACCATGGGCACAGCTCATTTTTTTTTTTTTTATTGTTTGAGAGTCATTGAGAGTACAAAGAATTGGATTATACTGATTGCATTTGTTAGGTAAAGTCCTCGTATGATTGTGTCATGCCACAGTTTTTGACCCCAAAACTTTTTGTGTAACACCAAACACAAAGGCAATTGCACAAACTATACACAAAACCATAACTAAGCTTTATCTAGATTTATGATCTAAGATTAGTTTTGCACATAATACACATTCAAATACTTGTGACCTTTTTTAAATTTTTAATCGCCATTGTTTGATGTGAAGTTTATGTGCAACAAACTATGTCTATTTAAATTGTATACTTTGAAGAAATTTGATGTATTTGTACACTTTTATACGATGTTACTCAGTTTCCTGTTGTTATAAAGGAATATCTGATGATGGGTAATTTGTAAAGAAAAGACCATTTATGTAGCTCATGATTCTGTTCGACAAGCATGGCACCAGCATCTCCTCTTGGTTAGGGCTTCAGGGAGCTTCCAATCACCATAAACTATGAAGGCAGAACATTAAGATCACATACGTGAGAGAAGGAGCTAGAGAAGGAGAAACAGGTGCTGGGATCTTTGAAAAATCAGTGCTCACGTGAACAAATAGAGTGAGAACTCACTTCTTATTGCAGGGAGAGTGCCAAGCCATTCATAGGGGATCTGCCCTCATGACCCAAACACCGCCTACCTGGCCCCCCTCCAACACTGCAGGTCAGATTTCAACATGAGCTCAGGAGGGACTGAACATCCAATCCATCCACTCCATCCAGTATATGGAGTGTCTCATATACTCTCCACTCCAATCAAGATCAGTTGAGTTCCATTACTCCCCAAATTCTCTCTTACTCTTTCCCAATCTGTATGTTCCACACACTGCTTGAGGTAACAGCTGGTATGATTTCTGTTACATAAAAATTAACCTTACAGAAACACAAATCTACTTATCCTTGTTTTAAATCAGAGACACGTTTCAAATTTGCCAATGAGACTATAAACTCAATTTAAATTTTTAGAAGAAAAAAGAGCAAAGAATTATGATATATTTTCAGATGAACTTAGGGAAGAAGTGGTCATGTCCCAAACTCCTTAACATTTTATTTTTTCCACAAGGACTCAATTAGTTCTTTAGTCTTTCCTCTAAACTTGGGTATGATAAATTGGCCTTTTGTGTAGGCTATGGAAAAATAATAGCAGTAAGTAGCAATAATAAAAGAATATGTTTTTCATTTAATGAAAATTCCATACATAATTGATACATTAATATATTGTAGACTAGAACCACAAGAACAATGTATTTGTAAAAGCTTTTGTAATTACTCATTTTCCCTTTAGTTCCATCAAGAACTTATTTATTCACGAATGCATAAACATGAATTAAAACTTACTCTCCGTATTTGGTAGTGGCCATTAAGTTTGTGTTTATGTCTCTCCTTTATCTAAATTTAGGGACTCAAACTGTTTTCTTGAAATTGTACAGAATATAAGAAACATAAAGCATCTATACATAAACTCTCTGAAGAAAATGATACTTCAATTTTTGGAAAATTATACTTAATAAGAAGATATCACATTGTTCCACAAGCTTTTTATGAACTATGTTGAATGAAAAGAAAAAAAAAGAAACAATATTTCATAAAGTTCATGTTCCTTGAAGGTCCTTGTTATGAAAAGCTATGCCGCCTTATATTACTCTTATAAATTCTATTCTTTATTAGAATTCAGTCTTTGTGCTTGGCAAGGTGTTGTGGCATATATTATATGCAGGGCTAAGAAAGAATATTTTGTAGACACAACACTTTGAATATATTAAGAGATACACATTAATCATCTTAGTTTCTGGGCTGTTACAATGAATTGACTTATAAATTGGTAGGAATCTGGTAATTCTATGCAAAGCACTTCAGGTAAAAATATTTTATAAACAAAGAAGGGTAGGAAGCCAAAGTGGCTGAATTTTTTATAACTTTCTTGAAATGACATGAGGTTTTTGAAGTATATCTAAAAGGATTTAAATTTTTCTCATGAATAATTTTACAGTTCCAAAGAGGCTGGTTTTGTGATATGAAAACTGCTCATTTGTGTTTGTAATCTAGTCTTTGAACTGTACTCTGAACTTAGAGAGCTCATTTTAGAGAAAGTGGTTTGGATGGCATGCCCTGTAGTTCTTAGCTCATATTATTTTTTTCTGACAAGTCTAATAGTAATGTTAATTTATTGCTTCTATTTTTGCTAGTCATTCTTATTCTGTTTCTTGACTTATATCCCAGTATGTATATCTAAAGTGAGACACGATAATTCTAACAAAACATTATCCCAAAGTTTTTCCAGAACTATAGATTTCTTATACCCATAAACCGGTTTTTTGAATATGTATGGACAAACACATATTCTACTTATCAAATTAGTTACCCTTAATATTCTTGTAATCTTAGACAATACAAAGTAAGTGGAAAAAAAAATCTACCAAGACAAATATCAGTTAAATGCTGATATTCAACTTGATTGAATTGTAAATGTAAATCTATGAAATCAATGTTTTCTGGAGTTTATAAAAAGACAAATGACCCTGAAATAGTCGTATACAATTCCACCAAATCCATAAAATAATGAGGAACAAAAGTGAAATTTAATCCAATGAAGTAATTCTGGGTTTCACTGAATACACACCTGAGGATAATTTTGGTGCTTAATGTGGTCGTTTCTGTTGTGGACTCAATTCTCATTCCACCTCCATTTGGCCAGTGTCTGTAGCCTTCCCTCGTTATGTCCACAAGCAAACAATTTAACTTCTGTATGCTTTTCGTCTCTTCCTTTAAGAAGAAAATAAATACACTATCTACCTCATAAGATGTTTATATATTTTAAGTAAAAAGTACTTAGAAAACTGCCCAGCAAATATTGTGTATAAAGTATTTTAACTATGATAGTAATTTCACAGTATTAATAAAGGTAGTGGTCATGGTGATAGCAACACTAATAGTAGTAGGAAGGGTAGCAGTGGTGGTAGCATCAGGTCAAGGAGGATGTTCACTGGCTCTGCTGTAGTGGAAATCCTCTTTTTAGGTACTAGATATGAATACAAGTTGGGAGCAAAGCACACACATGAAATTATTCATCTTCCTTTCCTAATCCATCTCCTTTAAGTTACCTCACCTATAAATTCTTCCATAGTTTGCATTACTACAACTTTGCTTTCAGAGTTGAACGCCAATTATCACTGTATACCATCTAGATGAGTAAGATTAAACTTTCCCCTATCCTCAATGTTGTTCTCATAAAGGTAAAATGGAGATAATTGTAATTATTTTATAGATTTTCTAAGAATATTAAAGAATAGTATGAATATTACCCATGAACCACAGACCCTGGCACATAGAAGTTGTTCAGTCTATATTATTCAATTGGTTCTGTGTCTAATTTAGTCATTAACTTGGTCAACACATCCTTTCTGGGCTCCAGGTGAACTTAACTATATGGCTCTAACCCTATTGAACCACAAAATATCAAGACTATTTGAACAGCAAAATATAATCTATAAAACGATCTAACCAGTTCAACTTATATTTATGGATTTCCTAAGGCACATATAAAGAAATATCTTACATTCAGTTTTGTTTCTAAGGAATATAATCACATAAATGTATTATATTTTAAAATATAATAATTACTGTCATCATATGTAAGATAATGAAGACAATCAATCTCTAATAATAAAAAATGCTAGAATTTTCAATGACTTTAGTAGAAGTTTTGAAACTTTGTGCAATATCCTCATTAAAATTGGGTAAGTGAAATTTGAAGGTGGTAAAATGATGGTCAAAATAAAAGAAGGGAAGGCATAAGAAATGGAAAAAAGGAAGAAAGACAAGGAAAGGAAAAAGGAAAGGAAGGAAGGAAGGAAGGACAGACAGACTAATTGCCAACTCACAGGAAAGATAGGTGGCCTGCAGTGCGCATGACTGAGAAACATAGAGGATGGTTATTTCCTTCATGTGCCAGATAGAAGGAGCACAGGCTGGGGGAAGGCGCATAGATTTGGGAGCAGGATATAGTTTCTTTCCCAAAGATGTATTCAATTGTTTTTCCCATGAAATAATGAGTAGGTGAACGGATTGTTCTCCGAATAAACTACAGAAAAACCAGTGTAAAGACAGAGAGGACTGACAGTATGCAAAAATCGTTTTTCCTCTCATGTCAAAAATGAGGCTGTAATATGGGATGTAGTCACAGAGTAACACAATAAAAACAATATTTCAGGAACATTCAGGGCTGCTATATCTTGCAGAGATAAAATAAATAGTAAAATAAAGAGTATTATTCCAAAAGATATAAAAATTTCTACTTCTGGCCATGATTCCTGACACTGTCTCGCCAGGAATTTCTGTCAATTACATTTACTTCTGTAATTTGCCTTAATAAATAGGTGTTGTTTGTATATTATCCAGATCAAAATTTTTTTTTCAGTGGAAATGGAGACTTACGGAAAACTAGACACATTTAGGATGGTTTGGAATAAGTGGTGAAAAATAAAGTGAAGAAAAATAAGGCAAAAAATAAATGTGTGTATTTATTAATCTACTTACAAATAAAAAAATAATTCAGTTAGCATGGTCTTCCAAATCAGAAATCACAATTTAAATCTTCGTGATTAAACACTCTGAGCTTCAGTTTCCCTGTCACTAAATTGGGAATAGCAAAGCTATTTTATGAGGTTTTGGAAATGATTAAAAACAATCTATAAATAAAACCTCTCCCAATATGGAACACACCTGTGTCCCTTTGTTGAGGATTGGATATAGGTGAAAGAAAAGGAAAAACAACAGCCAGGAACTGTGAGATTTTACTCCAGCAAAGCGAATCTCTTCTCTCCTTCCACGGGGTTCTGTGACTTTGCTGCTCCTTAGGTGGATCCAAAAGTTGGAATTTGTAAATTCATTCTTTCTAGGTTTTCCCCAAATCTTATGCCAAATTTCCATCAATGGAAGTACAGTTTTCCTTTTTTCATTTTAACCTTATACTTTCATTACATTTAGCCTTAATAAACATTTATTTTTGTCAGGGTCGTTCCACAAATTTCTCACTCCTCTCCCCCCACCCCACTCCATTCATGGCAATATTTTTGGTTCATCCTTCTGTGAAAAACATAAATACTGTGAAAAATGTGGCTCTGAGATGCTTGATAGAAACCAAACCAAACCAGCGAACATATCCAGGAGCTTCACATCAGAAAAGCATGAGATTTGCATTTTTAACAAACTCTCTAGAAATATCATATGTATCAATGCCTAGAATAACTCCCATTCATGTTATTAAATATAGTTGGATTGTCAATCAATTATATCTCTATCATAACATAGATATGTGCTAATTTGGATGAAAAATATTTAGAGATGAATGAAGTTAGTTGGCTTCATTATTATGTTAGGAATACATAAACCCATATTTCACTGTTGACTTTAGGAGAGTACTATAAATGACATTAATGAAAAGGAGAAATTTGATATTAAAAAAATCAGGATGGAAGATTTTAGTTGAACTGTGATTTATAATGCAGTCCTAATGAAGTTCCCAAGAACCACATGGAATACTTTTGTAGGAAAAACATGATGTTATGGCAAGACAATTCGGTAACTTCCCCTATCACATTACTAGTTTAACACATAATATACTTACATTGCTGGTAGAAATTTAAATGGCATGATCCATTTCTACATATAAATATTATATCGCTGAATTACTATTTTAAATTTAAATTGAAAACAATCTTTTTTTTAACAGTTCTTTACTTCTGACAGAATATTAGATCTATATTAGACTAGCCCATCTTACTGATTTGTAAATGCAAGTTACAGAAGTGAGGAAATTAAAAAAAACGTTAGTTATTGTCTATTTCCTTATAGCCTTTGTAACACATTATAAAAGTATGCTTGCTTAATCAGTCAATGGATATTCTAGACACAGCATTTCTTCTTTTTTTTGAGACAGAGTCTCACTATGTCACACTCCATAGAGTGCTCTGGTGTCACAACTCATAGCAACTTTTAACTCTTGGGTTTAAGTGATTCTCTTGCCTCAGCCTCCCAAGTAGCTGGGAGTACAGATGCCCACCACAACGCCTGGCTTTTTGTTGTTGTCTCAGTTGTCATTGTTGTTTAGCTGGCCTGGGCCAGGTTCAAACCCACCACCCTTGATGTGTGTGGCTGGTGCCTAACCACTGTACTACAGACGCCGAGCCCATTTTACTTTTTATCTTCCAAATATGAAGGCTTTTATTTGTCCTTAAATAATTTCTCTAGCCAGTACAACATTTTTTTTTCTCTTTTGAGATAGAGTCTTACTATGTTGCCCTGGGTAGAGTGTTGTAGCACAATAAAGTGAAGAAGATAAAGCAAAAAAACAAGTGTTTGTATTTAGTATTCACCTCCAACTCTTGGGCTTAAGCAATTCTCTTGCCTCAGTCTCCCAGGCAGCTTGGACTACAGGCTCCAACCACAAAGCCCAGGGCTGGGCTGGATTGGAACCTGCCAGCCCCAGTGTATATGGTTGGCACCCTAACCACTGAGCACAGGCACCGAGACTTTAGAGACAGTATTAATAGAAGAAGAATGTGGAGTATAAAAAGGAAAATAGTATCGTGAATCCAAAGGGAGAAGAGGATTTGAGTGCAAAATGCATTTGAAAGCTCAGGGAGAGAAGAATTAGAACAGACAGGCTGAGACCGGATACAGGTCACTGATGATTATATAAAGACAGTTCTGTGGAACATGAATTAGTGAATCAGATTTAAAGTTGATGATTAAAAAATGATGCAAATGGGTCTAGGGGCCTGTTTGTGAGGTGCAGATATGAAAGGAAGCAAACAAAAGTGCAGTGACTTCTTTCTACTTGTCAGTGACAGAGTTAAATGCTATGACATATACATTGTCCTATTTACTATGTTGATGATACATATTTTAATTATCTTATCAATTATAGAAAATAAGTTACATTTTAGAGCATTTTTTAGAGCTATAGGTAAGATAAGTACATATACTAGGGAATAGTTTATAAAACTGCATGTATGGCCTAGAATCAAGACCCAGGAAATATGTGGGCTTTGGAAGGCAGAAATAAATGCACCCTAAATAGGGGTTTACTAGAGAAAAAGCATATAAAATATGAGATGAAAATCTCTCCAAAAGCTAAGAATGGTGGTGATCCTTAAAGTAATAAAGTAACGAGAATGGGTAAGCTATAGAAAAATGATAATACATGGCATTGGTAAATTTGATTTTCTTGACGGCAATTAAATGCCCACCAACCCAGGAATGGATTGACAAGCTGTGGTATGTGTATACCATGGAATACTTTTCAGCCTGAAAAAAGTTGGAGACCTTACCATCTTTAGTATTAAGCTGGATGGAGCTGGAACACATCCTTCTTAGTAAAACATTATCCAATATATCTTTGCCCATATTAAAGTCATGAAGCTTTCCCCTATGTTTTCTTCTAGTAGTTTCATAATTTCAGGTCTTATATTTAAGTCTTTAATCCATTTTGATTTGTTTATTTTAACAGTGATAGATAATAGTCTCATTTCCTTCTTTTGCATATGGATGCCTAGTTTTCCCGGCACAGTTTACTGAAGAGATCTTCCTTTTTCCTGGTCATCCTTGTTGTGGGAATTTCCTTCTGGGATTTCTTTTTCTCTTTTTTTCTTTGTTTTTGAGAGAGAGCCTCAAGCTATCCCCCTGGATTGAGTGTAGAGTGCTGTGTCGCAGCTCACAGCAACCTCCAACTCTTGGGCTCAAGCAAGTCTCCTGTCTCAGCCTCCCAAGTAGCTGGGACCACAGGCGCCTGCCACAACGCCTGGCTATTTTTTGGTTGCAGCCATCATTGTTGTTTGGTGGGCCCAGGTTGGATTGGAACCTGCCACCTTAGGTGTATGTGGCTGGCGCCTTAGCCACTTGAGTCGCAGGCATGGAGTCATCCTTCTGGGGTTTCTATTCTGTTCTCTGAGTATATCCTGCTGTTTTTATGTTAGTACCACGCTTGTTTGGGTATTGTATCTACTAGAATATTCTGAAGTCTGATATCGTTATGGCTTTAGCTTGACCATTTTTAAAGCCAGGGAAAAAATGACAAATATTAAATGATTTTACTAATATATGGAATCTACAACATTTGCTATCATAGAGCTTGAGAGTACAGTAACAGTTTCCAGAGGCTGAGGGGGAGGGGAATGGAGAGAGATTGGACCACAAGTATAATTACAGTTGTATAAAAGGAATAAGTCCTTGTGTTCTAACATACATCATGGTGACCACAGTTCACAGTACCATCGCTAGAAGAGAGGAATTTGAATGTTAACACCACCAAGAAATTATAAGTATTTAAGGCGATGAACGGGATGGTTACCCCGATTTGATCATCACATAATGTATGCATGTATTGAAACATCACATGGTACTCCTACAAAAATGTGTATAATGACTGTTTCAATAAAAATAAAATAAAATAATTTTTCAAAAAGAGAATAGACATTCCTTAGTGCCTCACAAAGGACAATTATATAGAGAATACATAATAATATAAGAAGGAATTTTAATAGTCTAGAAACATTTCTATTCATTAAAGAGAGCTTTCATAATCAGACTCAATCAGATCCTGATTGCACAGTAATTTAGCAGTATCTGGGCAAGTTGTTTTATCAGTTACACCACATTCTATGTACACAGGGATTATCTGGGGGGTAGAGGATGAAATATACCTGCAAAAATGAGAAGTTTATTGGTTAAAATTTGGTAAAGATCTTACATGTGAAAACCTGAACATTTATTCCTGGCGAGTGCCATCCTCACTATCTCATAAAATGAAGGGATTAAAATAAAACTGTGCTGGTCATCTCACCCAGTTTGGTGTGTGAATCTTGGGTCTGTGATTTCATATCCGCACCTCACACTTGTTTTCAACAATCCTTTAATGCAACTCAAGCTTTGTCAGTGAAATGTTACTCCCCCTGCTCCCTCATAGAAGTCCTCCTTTAGTCAACCCAACTTCTAGAAACTCAGCTTTTTTCTCTTATCCGTACTGTGGGCTCGTTATCTTCATGCTTCAGCAATCCTCACCAACAAATTATAATTTACCTTCTATTCCTTGTGTAGTATATCATTGAACTTTATCACTCTCTTCTACCTCTAGAATCTTTAATTACATATTTTTTAGATCATTATCTTGCTCTTTTGTAGGAGAATGCTAATATTGCTTCCTTTTAGAATAATACAAACACTCAGAGAATGATGGTTTTTACAAATTTGGATTACTTTTTTTGTTTCATGTAATAGATACTAAGTAGATATTGAAATGAATAGAATTATTTCATTGTTATGCCCTAACAGAGTAGTACATGACATATGACATTTAACATTTTAATTTCAGGACACCTAACTTTCTTTCTTGCTTTCTTTCTTTCTTTCTTTTTAGACAGAGTCTCACATTGTTCCCCTCAGTAGTGTACTGTGGCATCACAGCTCACAGCAACCCCCAACTCCTGGGCTTAGGCGATTCTCTTGCCTCAGCCTCCCGAGTAGCTGGGACTATAGGTGCCGGCCACAATGTCCTGCTATTTTTTGTTGCAGTTAGGCCGGGGCTGGGTTGGTACCCACCACCCTATGTATATTAGGCTGGCGCCCTACTCACTGAGCCACAGGTGCTGCCCAAATTTAGGATACATTTCCAACAAAATTTCTTAACTCTCTTTTCCTTTCTCTATTTCCTTTTTTTTTTTTTTCTTTGAGACACAGTCTCACTTTCTTAGCCCTGGTGGAATGCCATGGCATCATAGCACACAACAACCTCAAACTCTTGGGTTCAAGTGATCCTCTTGCCACAGCCTCCTGAGTAGCTGGGCCTACAGATGCCCACCACAACACCAAGCTATTTTTAGAGACAGGGTCTCATTGGGGCTCAGGTTGGTCTCAAACCTGTTAGGTCAGGTAATCCACTTATAGGCATGAGCCACCATGCTGGGTTGACGCTCCATTTCTTAATACTTTCTTTATGATCTTATGACATTTCATGTGATGATAACATTTTCTAATTAATTTCTAATTTCTTCTTTGGCAAATTTAATCCTGTGGATTATTTTCCTTTTCATCTCTTGCTCCACTTACCTAAATGTGGATTTTGAGCAGTCTCTTCTATATCAGGTAGTTCTACCTTAAGTAATTAAGAATTCCTCTTAAATTAAAAATCAAATCATTAGGTTAAAGCGTATCCTACACTGATTAATATGACTGCCAAGAAAAAAAAAAAGAAACAAATTAAAATGAACTGAGTACAAGAAAAAAGGAATATCAATGACTACACACATTTATAACATTTCATATTTGTTGAATCTACATATGTTAAAATTGTATAAAACTGCACACAGACACTAGTACTTGTAACCCTGGGGAAGTCCAAATAAGATTATGGGCTGTAACCCTGTTAATAGCCTGTTTTTATATTGTACAAGATTTTTAAGATGTTACCATTGAAAGTAACTGAATAAGCATTCATGAGATATTTTATTTTTATTATTTCTGGTAATTGGATGTAAATCTAAAATTATCTAAGAATAAATAGTAACATTTATTTAGGTCATATTTAAATTTTCTCAAAATGTTTTCATGAGACTTTCTCATTATAACATCTCTGTAGGTGCACTTCGGAAATGAAGAAACCAAGCCAGCTGGATGAGGCGACTTGCGACATGCATTATATCTAATATCATTTCTCAAACAGCGGTAGACAAAGAATAAGACATAATCATCTAAAATAGTACACAGTAGCTAATAATTATCAACTATGTAAAACATAACTGTATTTATGCAACAAAATCATACATATTTTCCATGTCCTAAGATACTTATAGAAGCCTACCATTTTCACAGTTGGCCTGAGTTTAGCCCTTAAAAAAAAACACAACTCATTTAATCCTCTATAAATCTTAGGAATAATGTTGGTGTTATTCTTTATCTTTACAGATAAAAGACAATGGCATTAGAAGTCTAAACAAGTGGTGGAGGTAGGAATAGCCATTCTGCTCTATTATGCGGAAATTTCTATAGAAGAATGAAAAACCATGACTGATAAAGAGGAGGCTGCATCAATAAATTATGTTGGCCCCTCATCTCATAATGCTGGTCCCCTCTAAGACTTCTCTAGTCTTTATCAGACTAAGAGTACTTTAGTCTTTTTAATGAAGACTGTTTTAAGTGGTTAGACCATAAAAATTGTGAATTATAATAATTCATATAATAAATATTGGTAAGGAGTCCAATATGAAGATAGTTATAAGACAATTTGGATGGTTTTGATCAACTCTGCCCTGGCACCAATAATGGAAGGAGACCAGGATATGAGAAGCATGATAATAACATGCAAAATGAATTGCTTTCAATTAGAGACTCAATTCTAGGAAGTGTACAAATTTTACTATATTTGTTTCTTTCAGGGAAATCCAAACCTGTCCTTAAATTTGAATTTTACCATTGCCATATTTACTGGTGCCGTAAAGCTGAAAGGAGAAAGGTCACTGACTGCTCATTTCTAAATATAATGAAATCCTCATTAATTACGTTTGAGTGAAATGCATTCTATTATTTTTACATATTAGAATGATTTATTTATTTATTTATTTATTTATTTATTGCAGTTTTTGGCCGTGGCTGGGTTTGAACCCAATACCTCTGGCATATGTGGCCGGTGGCCTTCTCCTTTGAGCCACAGGTGCTGCCCTAGAATAATTTTTTAAGGTATAGATATTTTAAACAATATGAATTTTCATTTTCATATGAATTTATGAAACCAACAAATAAATCTATATGCTTCTTATTTAGGGAATATGTGGCTTCAACATATTGAGAATATATTTTTAGGGGTTTTGAAGAAATTAGTCAGTGATAACATAGGAGTTCCCTAGGGTGTTATCAATCTGGAGTCATAAATAAGACAGACAAATTATTATTCATAGACAAGATCATGCTATAATTATTCAATAAATGTTCCATTTTCTCCCCTGTCTATATAATGCTAACAGTATTCTGAAGGAATTTTATGGTCTAACTCAGTGTTTTTCAACCTCGTTTATGTCACGGCACACTTGAACCTATTGTTTAAGTTCCATGGCACACTTAAATTATGCTGATTAAAAAAAGAGCAAAAAAAATAATTATTTTGCTTTAAACTTCTTTCAAAAATAATCTAATTAATGTTTTTTAAACATTTTCGTGGCACACCTAGGATCCTCTCCCATGGCACCCCAGTGTGCTGTGCACACAGGTTGAAAGTCACTGGTCTAGAGGGATAGGGAGACATTAGCACCCTACAGTGGATAGAATAATTGTGTGTGCGAATATGAAGAGGGCCACAAATCTCAGGCCTTACATTAGGTTTCCTGAGAGTTGATTTTGCACCTGGTATTTCAAGATCTAACAGGATCTAAGTGAATGAGAAGAGACAGTAACGATGCCATGGGACAGTGAATGAGCACATGAAGGCAATGACATTTATGAGAGGATGGTCCATCCAGGCAAGTCATCATGGACCTGAAAGCAGAGGTTTCAGTAGAACTCTGGGTAAAGACAAGAGGTGAGGTCAGCAGAGTTAGCAGGAATGATACTGCAAAGTGCCTTCTGTATCAGGACTTCTGTTCTTGGCAGTGCGAATTGGTGGGAAAGGTCTGTGCAGAGTGATTTATTTTTTACAAAACCTCTAACTCAGGCAGGAATGTTTGTTGAAGCTAAGAGGCAGGATCTAGAACTGTGTCTTTCATATCTCCATCCTCAGTGCCCAACAGTTTGAAGCTCATAGTAGATTTTCAACTCTGCAATTGAAGGCCATAATTAACTGAGGTATCAAAGTCAGTGAAACATTCTGGAGATAGTAAATGTCATTCTTCAAATTGGGTGTAAGTGAGATAGGTTTGTTTAAAGTAACTGTCTTAAAAAATACAACATAATGTTTGGAGAGCTATCCATACTAATACATGTAAATTTTTTTCAAAAAAATGTTCTTGATTGATGTTTGGAATTATTTACTCATTTCTGCATTATTATTTTATGCACAGACATTTTTGGTTGCAGGTGAGAAAATTCTAACCTGAAAGTCATTATGGTACATGGATAAATATTTAGTCATAGAACAAAATTTGTGGAGGCCAAAAGTACATTTGGCATCAGCGATCCAAAACCAGAGAATTGAATGCCATCAAGATCTTTGCTTCAGGCTTTTTTCACTTAATCAATCAATCTATCACTCTATTAAAAAAAAACATTTTTAATGCTCAAAATTTTCCAGTCTGATATTATGGCTGTCAGCAACTCATGAACCCAGAAAACTTCAAGTTAAATTCTCTTTATTATATCTAAAGAGATGGGAATTATGTTTCACTGCCAGCACCAAATTACACCGTTTGGTGAGGAGGGAGGGGTACACCTCAAAGGAAAGGGATGTTATTACAAGAAGAATATGTCACTAAAATTTTCTACAAAATAACAGTATTCTCATGCCAGCATCGGACTGCATTGTGAACATTTTTTCTATCTCTCATTCTCTTAGATAGAAAAACAAGCATGTACTCAGGTCCACATGGACACACACTCCTGACACCACAAGTCTCCTCTGCAGATCCTCACCCGGGTCCTCTGTAGCTTTGGAGGCTTCAGAGTTTTCTCTGAATCTCCTCTTTTTTCTAACTCTGCCCATTCCCTAGAGGAGCGCACTCATTCCCTTGGCACTAAATACCATCTAAACACATATAGGAACCAAATTCATATTAGTATTGTATTTATACAACCTGAGCTCTCCCTTAAACTTCACTTTTACATCCAACTGCTTTTCAAATTTAATAAAGTCAAAATGGATGTATCGATTCCCACTGCACCTTTAATCTTCCAGATCTCAGGAATCGCAATTTGATCCTCCAGCTGTTCAAGTCAGAAACCTTGGCATCATCTCTCACAGAATCTACATCCAATGCACAATGAAATCTTTCCAGCTTTATCTTTGAACTATACCTATTCATACCTTCTATCACATCACCAGCATCTAAAAAACCAGGGGTTGTTAAGCACAGGTGAGTTTGCCCCCGAGGGCTATAGGTCAATGCCTGGAGATATTTTTGGTTGTTTAAGCCATGGAGCTGCTACTGTTATTCAATGAGCAGAAGTAAGAGATGTTACTGAGAAGCCTTCAAAAGAGAGGACAGATTCTCACAACAACAAAGTATTTCTTACAAAATGAAAGGAACACCTAAATTCAGAACCCCTTGTACCAGAATCCCATTATCTCTCACTATTAGTTTACTAAATTATCTTTCTCAGTAGTCTTTATCTTTTCTCCCTAGCTATCCACCCACAGTAAAGTCACCAGAAGATGCTTTCATAATGTTCTGCAGATGAAATCAGTCCTTCGTTCACAACCTTTGCAAACATCCACATGGCTCACATCATCACTTCCTACTGGTCTGTGCCCAAAAGCGGATGATTGTAGAAATCTTTCTTGCCCACACAAGTTAAATTAGTACATGTCCAACCTTGTGTGTTCCTTAACTTGTTTGAATTTTTTCTTAGCCTTTTCCCATCCATCTTTCTTATTTATTGTCTGATTGTAGATGAGGAATATTGTTTTTGTTTGCTGGTGTATTTCTCGGACACCAGAACATTGACTGCAACATGAGCCCAATATTTGCTGAATTTAGGGGGAACATATAACCTAATGATACAAGTTGGATGTTTGTCCTCCCCAAATCTCATTTTGAAATTTAATTGTCAGTGTTGGACTTGAGCCTAAGGAGAGGTGTCTGGGTCACTGAGGTGGATCCCTCATGGGTAGATTAATGCTCTTCGTGTGGGTGGCGGGTGGGTGAATTCTCACTCTGTAAGTGCCAATGAGAGCTGATTGTGTAAAAGAGCTTAGAAGAACCTTCCTCCTCTCTCTCTTACTTTTGCACTCTCACTACAAGGTCTCTGCACACATCAGCTCTCCTTCACCTCCTCCCATGAAAGTTCCTGAGGCCATCATCGGGAGCCTATGCCTGGACCATGTTTCTTGTACAGCCAGGAGAATCATTAGCAAAGCAAACTTTTTTTTTAAATTTAAAAAATCATGTTTATCAATCTCAGAACATAATAGAAATAAAATAAATTTAACAAACCACATTAGAAGTGAACAAGCAAATAAATTCTACAAGTATAAAAATAGAAATGCTGTGAAAAAGATCAAAATGGAAGGGACCAATAGCACGCCACAATTATACAGCAAAACCCCCAAATTTGACCACCTCCCTATGCTGCATTTGACCTGATTTTCATAACCTGGACTGTGCCACAAGTAACTGTCAGTACAGTTAGTCCTCCTTCCTTATGTTGACCACCACTGTATGTTGACCAGTTTGCCTTTTGGTGGTAAAAATTACCCAACCTGCCATATTTCTTTATACTAAGACAAACGAATTAATATATCAGTTGTACTTTATGCCATGTATACCTCAATTCCTACTTTGGCTTCTTTCATAGTTTTAGACATATCCAAATGGAAATCTTACTAGCGTCTTCTAACATAACAAAGTCCACCAAAATCAGAAAGACATTGATTACACCAGACACTCTGCGTATGTTTTCTTTTTTTATCAGCATTATCATGACATCTCTTAAAACAGAAAATTGCATATTATTCATTAATGTTTTCTTATCATTTTCTCCTTACATAGAGTTAATCAAAACACTTTATTGTATATAATAAAAGTAAATAATTAATCTGTTTTATACTTTTGATTGTGGCTTCAAATCCTCTCTTCCAAACTTCGTTATTTTTTTTGCTGGAGATTTTATAATAACTTTTTGTTGAATTCCATGCTAAAGATTTCAGTAGGTTTTGTATCTTGCATCCAGAATTGCATCCTTAAAATATTCTGATAGTTTCTTCCCAGTGATATTTTTTAGCTTAGTAGCCCCGCTTTATCCCAGAATTGTTTACATCTACTTTTGTGGTTTTGTGTGTTAAAGTCTCCCTAAGACTTTACGACTCCATTCCCTTGACGGTTCTCATCCTTTATCAACTCTTCCTTTGAACATTTCCTTTCCTGGGTCTGGACTATCCCATCTACTGCGCTGGAAAAATTCTTAATCCTCCCTTACGATGCTGCCTAATGGTTACATTAGTAAGACCTCTGTATCACATTCGTCACTTGTAGTTAATTTCTTACTTTATTTCTTCTATACAAACATTGTCACCTGGGAGGTGCCTGTGGCTCAGTGAGTAGAGTGCTGGCCCCATATACTGAGGGTGGCGGGTACCAACCTGGCCCTGGCCAAACTGCAACAAAAATTGCCATCTCCTGGGAGTGGTCTTTGTTTCTCTAAGAACTAATGTGGCGACTAAAACACGTTAAAAACAAACCAAGAGTAAAAGGAGAAAGAATGAGGAAATCAAAGCTTACATATTATTCTTTCCTTAATGTATTTTCAACCTCCTTTTATCTACGAGAAAAGAAACAAATAACATTAGCATATAATCCCAGGATTTTTGAACAATTCATAGCAGAACGTAGGGAAGAAATTAAATCTGTTTATTTTTAATCTGGTAATAACTCTATTATGATTTGCTCACCTTACACTGATAATGAGTGGTGAAGACAGAAAATGCAATAAATAGAAATTGACGGAATCTGGCATGAAAAACTCTAGGATAGATACTTTTTCCTCTGTCTTTTAAACTTCTATGTAGTATTTTACATGGATTTTTAGGCTTTGAAAAGAAGCTCCAAAGTGTCTCTGAGAGAGAAAATTAGCAGTCAGATAACTTCTGGGGAGAAAAAGAGTGGGTGAAAAATCTATATAGCTGTCGTGGATAGACTATCTTGTACTCCCTCCTTTCCCATTGAATGGTCATATAAAAGGATTTCAGATTATCTCCATTCTGCCTCTGGAAGATTTACAGCAGGAAGTTAATAAAGCTCTCGGCAGAAGCTAAGACACAGAATAAGCAGGGAAGGGAAAGATTACATCGGAGAAAGATAGACTTAATTGTATTGTAGATACTAAGTGGTCTCTTTAGAAACATGTAGTAAAGAGTAAGATGAGATATAACTGTCCAGCCAAGCTAAGCAAAACCCATCGGCCCCCTCCCTTGAAGGGGCACTGGAGGGGGTTCAGGGAGAAGGAAATAGCCTGATTCCACAGCCTGTGATGAGTAATATGTTTTATTTACTCCCTAAACTGGTAAAGAAAAAGCATTTAAGTTACCAAATAAAACCCCAAACAAGCCAATAGTCAATGAACCAAACACCAAAAACACTCCACGAGCTTCACATGTGGAATTGTATGTTATTGGTTACTGCAAAATGCTGTCTGTGGAACAGCATGGAACGGCTACCAGTGGGTCTAAACTTGATTCTAATAGGATCAGAATTTTAAAATAATTTAGGAAAAAATGAGAATTTGTTATGATGGAGTTGAAACAAATGACTTTTGAATTTTTTGTTGGTGGTAACTAATTAGCAATAACTGACACAAATGTATGCATTTCTTTTCATATGAAAAATGAAAAATATAGGCATAATTATAATGCTATTATTCATGATGCGTGCTGTTAAAATTGTAGTATACATCAAATTCTGTAATATGATCAAAACCAAGTAAAACAATTATTTATATTATCTCCGGTCCTAACAATTATCCCACACTTCACTTCCTTACATTTTTACTGAAAAAGTACTGGCGGTCTTATTTGAAAAATTATTTATCAATCCTAATTATAAATATGTGATAACTCAGATTTTTTCAAATGCACATTAACTTTGAAATAGGCTGGGTGTGGTGGCTCATGCCTGTAATCCCAGCACTCTGGGAGGCAGTGGCTGGTGGATTGCTTTGGCTCAGGAGTTCAAGACTAGCCTGAGTAAGAGTAAAACTCCATTTCTACCAAATACAGAAAAGCTAACCAGGCGTGGTGATGCGTGCTTGTAGCCGCAGCTACTTGGGGAGCTGAGGACTACAGAGTTTGAGGTTGCTGTGAGCTATGATGATGCCACACCACCCTGTTCAGGGCAATGAAGTGAGGCTTTATCTTAAAAAGAAAGAAGGAGCAGGAGAAGGAGAAGGAGGAGAAACTTTGAAATGTTTTTCTTTTTTGCCAGATTGAAAACTGCTAAGAAGATTTAGTTTTATTTTGTTAAGTATTTTTGTTGTGACTAGGTAAATATATCTGTATTTCAAATATATTATGCCCAAGATGTTTCCATACATTAAGATTCTATTCGCTTGCACCTTGTCATTTCTAAAAAATAAGTATGTCGGCTCGGCGTCTGTGGCTCAAGCAGCTAAGGCGCCAGTCACATACACCCAAGGTGGTGGGTTCGAATCCCCAGCCCGGGCCCACCAAACAACAATAATGGCTGCAACCAAAAAATAGCCGGGCATTGTGGTGGGCGCCTGTGGTTCCAGCTACTTGGAAGGCTGAGGCAGGAGACTCGCTTGAGCCAGGAGTTGGAGGTTGCTGTGAGCAGTGAAGCCAGGGCACTCTACCCAGGGGGACAGCTTGAGGCTCTGTCTCAAAAAAAAAAAAAGTATATATAACAACATATTTGACTTAATTATACTTCATACAGTATTATTTTGCCTTACTGTATCATGTTGCTGTGTTGCATTTATTTTCTCAGTCAACTATCACTGTAAATTATAATAATATAATATT